>JAAXYX010000800.1:0-30656 GCA_036851915.1 Ptenothrix huangshanensis | reverse complement strand
ATATCATTTTCTGAATAATCACTTTTTGCAAACTTGAATTTTCGATTTCAGCTTTTTTCCAAACCTTGAAATTGTAATTTAGTATGTTTTAAACCGCTTCATTTTTTATTTTAAGCATTTTTGAACTGTTGCATTTTTTATTTTTACCTTTTTAAGAATTTAATTTCATTTTTACGTTTTTCTATTTAAATTAAATGACCTTCCAAAATTTACTTTTCATTGTAGGGAAAATTTTCTTCTTTTCATTTTTAAACGCATCGAAGTGCGTGATCGTTCTTTTAAGGAAAAAACTACAAAAAAGCGTTTTTCGTTTTTCATAAAACACTATTTTTAGAAAGACTTGGTGTTTAATGAAAGAATTGGAAAATTTTGTTACGATTTTGTTGTTTTTTTAAACAGTTTTGAGTTGTTAAATTGTTAGTAAAAATGCTTGTGATATTTGGCCAATTTTTTGGAGCCGACTTTCGTAATTGGGATCGTATTTGAAGACGCAGTAATGCAGTAATTTTCTTGCGGGAAATTTGAGTTATTTGAATATTTGACGGTAATTATTGGGGATTGTGACAAGACAAGGTGCGTCAAGAATAAATTATTCTCATGACTGGGTGGACATTTGATTGGCGCTTTGGTGTTTGTTTGTTTGGAGGACGAAGCGAGTGCCGGTGACGTTGCGTTGTGGCTTATCTTATCGCTTTGGACGTGGCCAACGTTGACAGCGTTGATGTTGGTCTTGGCCTCGGCCTCTGGCTCCACGTCTCTCCTCACGCCCTTTTCCCCTTCACCTTCCTTTTCTCTTTCTCTCTTTCTTTTTCTTTCTTCTTGTCGTCGTCCTTTCCGCCTGCCTTTTCTTTTCTAATTTACTTTTGACTTTGACTTTCCTTTTCCTTTCTTTCGTCCCTTGGCACAACTCGCATCGCATGGCAATGATGGCATCCAAATCAAAATACACAAACGCATCTTTGACACTTTGACATTTTGCTTTGACCATGGAAGTCAAAGTTGTTTCTTACTTGTTTTATTCTACTCGACTCAAAACCAGAGAAAGTTTGCAAAAGTTTAAAAATATTCAATCCTTTCTTTTTAAAAGCAAAAGTGCAAAAGTGTTTGAAAAGAATCATTTCAGCTTTACTTTATTTTATTTTATTTGACGATAAGAGCTGTATGTTTTATTCACCTTGCTTTTTAAAACTCTTATATTTTGTTGTCAAACTTTTTTCAAACACAGCAAGTCTTAATTTTTAGTGGTTTTGAAAATTGAAAAAATGAAAAATAAAAAATTTGGTGCCTGTGAATAATTGTGTACAAATTTAACACTTTATTGAATTTGTGAATGTTTTTTTTGAATTTGCGTTCAAAATGCCTGATTTTAATTTTTTAAAATTGATTTTTTTTGAAATTGTCACATTTTGATATTTAGCTAGTTTTTGAAAATACCTGGTTTTAATTTTTAGCTCTTATTTAAAAATACCTAATTTTAATTTTTATCACTTTTTTGAAAATGTTTGATTTTAGTTTTTAGCTTTTTTTGAGAATACCTAATTTAAATTTTTACCACTATTTTGAAACTGTTTAATTTTAGTATTTAGCTATTTTTTGAAAATACTTATTTTTAAATAAGCTCGTTTTGAATCGCTTAATTTTTCAATTTCAATTTTTTTAACGCTGAATTTTCATTTTTACCTTTGCAGCAACTGCGCATGTTGACAGTTACAGCTTTTCTCCTCATTTCAAACCTAATTTTCATTTCATTTTCGAAGCTTCTGTTTCCATTTCTAATTATTAATCAAAATTTGAAACAAAACAACAACAATAACAGTATTTAAAAAAAACAAATAATGCACCGATTTAAAAATGTTACGGAATAAAATACATCCTGCCTATTTGCTTATTTGTTTATATCGAATATAATCCACCTATGAAAATGGAAAAATGAAATACTACATGTTCCAGAAGAATAATAAGGAAAGGAATAGAAATTCAAAGTGTTGGGAGAAATGGAATTTTCGTTGGCTTTGATGGCATCAGTGTGTTTGTGGCTATTTTTAGTCGTTTTTTCCGTAGTACTTAGCAAGGTGGCTCGGTGAATCGTGGGTTTTTTACGTGGGCTGGCAGGGCATGGCACTTTCCATTTGTACACACGGCAGTATATGTATAGCTTAAAAGCATATCTGGATATAATCTTGAATTCACTTGAGCACTTGCTACGTTCACGTTGTATAAAGTAAAGTACAAGCACAAGCATTAAGATAAGGCGGATTGACTCCGACTACGCCTGTGTCATGTATATGCGTGTTATACATAGCCCTATATCCACACAGCTATACACACTTAGGTTCGAATTTTCTGCGTCGTACTTTGTTTTGCCGCTCTTTCGATCGCATTGCCTTGCGAAGTTGAATCTGATCCCCGTCTCGGTTTCTCTTTCTGCCCGTGTCTCTTCGCTCCGTGCAACATGTGCGTCTCTTTCTTCGTCATTAGTGGACGGAAAGGCAAGATTTCTTCCTCTCCATTCCTTGCTAGGGGGCAGCTGAAAGCTTTCAAAATAAATTTGGCTTTCACTACGAGATATTAAGAGTGAGAGTCGCGTTTGTTTTGACTGTTTTTGTTCTGTCTTTATAGCACCTTTTGAATTATTAATTGATACAAATTCTAGTTGATGCATTCTGGACGTTTTGACCCTTGTAAAATTAAGTAAAGGTTGACTTTCCCCTTTTTAAAGCAACTTTTTTTGTGCTGCTTATTGTGAGTTGTGATGTTACAATTTTTTTACAAATCTTTTTTAAAATTATTAGCACCTTTTTAAGTCTTGCTTTTACAGTAAAAATGTTTTGAAAATGTGTAAGTTTTGTACATAGTTGGTTCTTTTTAAATGAAAATTGAATGAATTTTTTCTAATTATCTATTTTTGAGAAGGTTTCATTTTTCTGAATTTACTTTTTCTGAAAATGTGTAATTTTTTAATTTAAAGCTGTTCCAAAATCTCCAATTTTTCTAAATTCGCGTTTTTTGAAAAGGTCCAATTTTAATAAATTTAAGCTTTTTGAAATTGCCTAATATTTTTAATTGAAGCTTTTTTGAAAAAGTATGTTTTTTCCGATAAACACATTTTGAAAAGATCACAAATCAATTTTAGCATTTTGACAATCTGTAACTTTCCCAATTATCACATTTTAAAAACGTCCAATTTTTATGAATTTTTGCTTTTTAAAATTGTCGATTTTTTCAATTAAAGCTTTTTTCGAGAAAGTCTGATTTTTCCAATTACCAATTTTTTGAAAAAGTATGTTTTTCGTAATTTAAAAAAACAAAATAATGAAAAATGGAATTTGAATTGTGTTTTTAAATGGATGATTTTAGATTTGCCGGCGTATATCTGTGCATCGCAGTTGCACATTTCCCTCGTCATGATTTTTGGTGTAAGTGGAACGGTAATCCGTTTGAGCTTTCTCAGGAAATCCGTAACGGACGAATTCCCTTTCCGCTCCGTTCTCTCTTCTTTCCTCGCTTTCCTTTTCCAATACGAACGGAATTTCTGCTCCATTTACTAAACAAAGTCGAATGCGATTCGCTGAGCAAAAATAATATCGTAGCCGTTTCGGAGAATTTCTGTGTTTTGTCTTTTGAGCTGGAGAAGGTGTCAAGTGTCCTTTCTCTCCAACTGATTCCCATCAATTTACAATAAATAGCTTTTAAGAGTTTGTGTAAACTGTAATTGCATACGTCGTAGGTTCCAATGGTCAGGGATAAATTCGCTCCAATAACAACTGCGCCATTTCTGTTTTTTCTGCGTTGTCGATTCAATTCCTGCTCAATTTATTGAAAGTCTTATAACATCTCCTTTCTCGATTCTTTTAGTTGTGTTCCAATAACTTGTTTAAGTTTTTTCATGTTAAAATGACTTTTTAGGTGTTTTTTATAATAATCCATTGCTTTTTAAAAAGTGTTCTTTTGTTAAAAATAACTTTTTTAAATAGTGATTTTTTTTGTTTACAGTAATTTTTCCACAATGTTGATTTTTATGATAAAAATGAATTTTTAAAAGGTCGGATGTTTGTAAAAAGTGGCTTTTTCAATTGGTGTTTTTTGGTAAAAATGAATTTTTTAAAAACTCGGTTTTATTAAAAATGACTTTTTATAAGTTTGTTTTTTTTTTAAAAATGACTTTTTTAAAAGCCTGTTATTTTTTTCTAAAAATGGCTGTTTTAAAAACTTTCTTTTTAAGAATGACTGTTTAAAAAGTGGTTGTTAAAAAAATCCTTTTAAAAAGTTGGTTTTGGTAAAGTTGACTTTTTGTGAAAGCGGGTTTTGTTAAAAATGCACTTTTGAAAAAGTTGATTTTGTTATAAATGCATTTTAAAAAAAATTGTTGTAAATACATGTTTGAAAATTTTTTTGTTATAAATACACTTTTGAAAAAGTTTTTTGTTATAAATACACTTTTGAAAAAGTTTTTTGTTATAAATAAACTTTTGAAAAGTTACTTTGTTATAAATACATTTTTGAAAAAGTTGTACGGAATGGGTGTAGTACACTCTCCAAAATTTTGTGTTTCAAGTTAAACATTTTTAGCCCAGCACGCATAAGATTTTAAATTCAGAAAGTCCTCAGCTTTACGATAACTTTTGAGTCGCTTTGACGACATAAACTTTAGGCAGATGTGCTGATTTGATTCTTTCTCGTCGGAGTATACAGAGTCAGTTGTTGTTTGCTTTTGAGTTCAAGACGCCCGGAAAGATTTAAAATGATGACCTGTGCGTGGGAACGGCGCAAATCGGGACGGTTATTGGACCGCGTGATTTTCCACAAAGCGTGAGTTTCCAGGATTTTAGGAGAATCTTCCTACGCAATTACATATTCTCATCTTTTCCTCTTTGTCCCACACAATCCTTGCAACAGCCTCTTGAAAGGATTCAATTCAAATTCTCAAAGCATACTTAATCATAGGACGTTTTACACTTTTCAAATGTTCACTCCTTTTTTTTGCTTTTTCAAAAGGAATTTCTTTGGGACTTTGAGAAATTTAATGAAAAGAGTAAATTCCCATTGAGCTCATGCATCTGGAGCTAATTCACTCCATTGAAGTTTCAAGTAGTTTTTATGCAAGGATTGCATAATACACACTTGGAAAATTACTAGTTTTCTGTATAAAACAGATGGGCTCTGAGTCTTGACTCTTTTGGGAAAATGGAAACAAGAGAAACTCTTTTTTTTCTTGTCTCCCTTTCATCGCAGTGAAAAGAGCAATTTCGTCAATCATCATGGCATTTACGTGCTTTACAAAAAACTCAAACTTACTCTGCCCTCTGCTCCTTACTGGAAATTTCCAGTAGCAAATCAATTCAAGTTGGAGTCAATTCTCATCGCATTTCTTCCACAGCTGCCCCACCGAAGTTTTGCTTTGTTTTTTTTTTGTGTAAATGTTTTATAAATGGTAACTCCTTTGGAAAAATTTTGTCAATGTGTTCTAATACGTGGAAAAAATGCGAACTTGAAAAATGGTCTTTCTGTTTGGGTAGCAAGTTGGTAGAAACGACTCATAAAATTAGTAAAATGAGTGCTTTGGAAATTCATTAAAATTGTCAAGTTGAATAAGTCATGAAAAGCACGGAATAATAAAAATTATGCTTTTCAAAAATTCTGAATTATTTCAAAATTGGGGTTTTTCAAAAAGGTAAAAATACTAAACGTGAGGCTTTCAAAAATGTCAAAATTCCAAAAGTAAGACTTTTTCAAAAGGAACAAAATACCAAAAAGAATATTTTTTCAAAATTTTAAAATATTTCAAAATTGAACGATTTCAAAGGCGTCATGTACAAAAATAAAACGTCTTCAAAAACTTACAATTCTGAAAATAACGCTTTTTCAAAAACTTAAAATTCAAAAATTGACACTTTTCAAAAACTTATAATTCCAAAAATTACACTTTTTTAAATACCTAAATTTCTAAAATTAACACTTTTTCAAAAACTTGAAATTCAAAAATTAACACTTTTTCAAAAACTTGAAATTCAAAAATTAACACTATTTCAAAAACTTGTAATTCAAAAATTAACACTTTTTCAAAAACTTGTAATTCAAAAATTAACACTTTTTCAAAAACTTATAATTCCAAAAATGACATTTTTTCAAAAACATGTAATTCCAAAAATAACACTTATTCAAAAACTTGAAATTCAAAAATTAACACTTTTTCAAAAACTTAAATTTATAAAATTAATACTTTTCAAAAACTTATAATTCCAAGAATTACACTTTTTCAAAAACTTGAAATTCAAAAATTAACACTTTTTCAAAAACTTGTAATTCCAAAAATTACACTTTTTTAAATACCTAAATTTCTAAAACTAACACTTTTTCGAAAACTTACAATTATGAAAATAACGCTTTTTCAAAAACTTAAAATTCCAAAAATAGCGCCTTTTCGAAAATGCTTTGTAAAAGTAAGACTTCATCAAAAAATGTAAAGTTATTTCGTCAAAATTAGAATTTTTCAAACACTTGAGACCAAAAGAAGACATTTTAAACACTGCCCAAATATTTTGTGCAGAAAGGTTGCCTGAAATTGACCCAAAGGAATTGACATGATGATGTTTGAGTTGTGGTGTGGGCTACAAGGAAGGAAGTGCGGTATGATTTTGTTGCTGTTGATACTTTGTCTGGAGTTTGTATTCGAGGGAGGGAATTGATGTGACGTAAGCGAGTGTGACTCTACTACGTCCTCGTACGGGATTGTGTCCACGTTGCACACAACACACCGCCAGGCCAGACACACATTTGTACTCCGTTACCCTTTTTCTTCCTTTTTCTTCCTTCCATTTGATTTGTGGCGTGACTTGGTCCTTGTCCCCGTCTCGCATTTGTCTCGTCTGTGTTTTGTTGCAGCTGCAGAAATAAAGTTGAGCAAGGCGAGGAATGAAAATCAAAATCCAAAAGTCTGCCCTGGAATCCCAATGCCCTTTTCCTCCACAAAACTCGCCTACACTCAATTTGCTCCATTCAATTCCAAGGAGCAGTTTCCATCCGCATTGTCTTTTTACGACGCTCTTCAAAATCCTACAAATGTAAACACTCAACTTTACTTGGCTTTGACTTGGAGCTTGAGTCCCTTTTTATTTTCCAGCCTCGCTCTTTCTTTCTCATGCTTTGGTGCAAAACAACTTGAGTTTCACCTCCTTCGTCTTACACAAATGTCTACATACATTTATTTCCGGAGGCACCTACTTCCAGAATTTTTCTGCTCCTTCAAAAAACAGCCCATTGAATTTTCATCGGTAGAAAAAAATTTGTAATTTTGAAATTCAAAAACAATACATAGGTAGTTCAAGTATACATTTTCAAAAAAGCTTCAAAATTTAAATTTTTACTTTTTCAAAAAGCTTCAAAATTTAAATTTTTACTTTTTCAAAAAGCTTCAAAATTGAAAATTCCACCTTTTCAAAAAGCTCCAAAATTCAAAATTCAAGTTTTTTCAAACATCTTCAAAATTCAAAATTCCACCTTTTCAAAAAGCTTCAAAATTCGAAATTCCACCTTTTCAAAAAGCTTTAAAATTCAAAATTCCACCTTTTCAAAAAGCTTCAAAATTGGAAATTCCACCTTTTCAAAAAGCTTCAAAATTCAAAATTCCACCTTTTCAAAAAGCTTCAAAATTGGAAATTCCACCTTTTCAAAAAGCTTCAAAATTCAAAATTCCACCTTTTTAAAAAGCTTCTAAATTCAAAATTTCTCCTTTTTAAAAAGCTCCAAAATTCGAAATCCCACCTTTTCAAAAAACAACTTCAAAATCAAAATAACACGTTTTTAAAAAAACTCAAAACCTCAAAATTCCCCATTTTCAAAACATCCCAAAATGTACTCCAAAACTTGTTCATAATTATTACAAACCCCAGAAAAAATTCCTTTTCTCCTAAAAATTATTTAAAAACGCTCAATATGTATTCCCAATTCCAATTGTTAAAAAAACGCAATTTCTTTCATTTTTTCATCGTTTTCCCTGCACACTTTTTAAGTAAATAGAAAATTCAATGCAATTCATCATCCTCTTATTAAAAAAGTCAAATGCTTTTCACATGCGCTAGGTACTACCACCAAAAACTACATTCCACACAACCTTTACTTGTGTCACACCAAACGCTTCTCCCAGTTTTTCCCACACCTACTCTTCCAACTTCACTACTAAAAAATAAAATACTACCGTATTTCTTGCATTAGACTCCCTGGGGTTGTGTGTTGTGTTTTACCAAACACATGTGAAGGAGTGTTTAAAAAATGCTACAGTTACTTCGCAATGATAATCCATTTGCTAATGAACACGATGATGATGATGATGATGATGATGATGGCTTTGGCCTTGATGACAATTGTTCTGTCGGATTTGGATTTGGATTTGTATTTGGATTTGGATTTGTATTGCAGTGACATTGACTTTAATATTTCGTCCCTTGGCTTTACATTTGACTTGTCGTTGGACATTTTTCGTAAAGACACTAGACACTCGGAACGAGTTGGAAATGGCATTTGTTTTCCATGTGGATGTGCAAGGTCAGAGAGAGAAGGAAAGGGAACCAAACGGAGGTTTGGTTTTTCGGTGAGACTTGCACTCTTGCTCTTGGTATCTGTGCATAGTGCATAGCCAGGAGTCATAAAACTGTCTAGACAGCATATCTATAAGGAACAAGTGAGTATAGCGACAAGTCCATTTGGAATCGATGCTCTGCCTTGGCTTGGCTTGGCTTTGGCTCTGGCTTTGGCTCTGGCTTTGGCTTTGGCGTTGGTTTCGGTGGCCCCGTGGGTTGGACTTGGAGTTGGAGTTGGAGTGCAGTGCAGTGGGAGAATTCCTTTACTGCGACGTTCTTTCTGGATGCTGGTGCTGGTGGGAAATGTGGGCCAGCCGAAAAGTGGAGCAGAACGAAATACGAACAGCAAAACCAAAGCCAACGCCAAAACCAGGACCCGGCTCAACGTTCCTATACTTGAGCACGCTCGTCCCCGTCCTCGTCCTCGTCCTCATTTTTCCTTTTCTTCCCTCGTCTAAAATCAATGAAAAATTCCCACATGAAAAATTTCCAAATGAAAAATTCTAGAAAAATCTGGAAAAATCTGGAAAAATCTGGAAAAAAGATGAGTGAATGTTTCCATGGAATTCTAATTTACCTATTGTGAATTTTTCTACTTGCAGAAAAACCGCGACCGCGATCAGTGTCCGAATAAATGTCCGGAGTCGTGTCCACGGAGCGATCGCGGCGAGCGCGAACCTCTTTGCTGGAGCAACGAAGACTGCCAAAAAGGTAAGGAATTTTTTTTATCTAGTGAATCTCCTTGATTTGCTATTTTGTTAATATGTGAATTTGTGAGGGAAAGTGCAAAAAAGGAACTTAAACTTGGCAAAATGAAAAAGAAAAAGAGTGGAAAATTGTAGAAGGGAAGTCAGGATTAAATTGAAGTTGATGCATTTGTATTTGTGCTGAGTGTTTAAGGAATGTTTTTTGCTAATTGCTCCGGTCCTTAAGGGAATCATTTGGCGAGGAGGGAGCAATTTCTTAAGTGTTAATGTGAGTGTTAATAGTAGGCATTTTCTTCAAAGGTTGACTTTGACTGACGTTGAGATGAGAGCACCAAGAGTCCGTTTATTTATTTAAGTGCTTCACTTGTGAAGTTTGTGTTCGTTTGCAAGAAGATAATTCGAGTGGTTTAGAAACGCAGTAAAGGTAGAAATTTAAAAATTTGCTGTTTGGAAATGCGTCCTTTCCTTGGAAAAGGATTTTCTGTCAAAAAGATGCAAATCGTCATATCTGTACTTACTTAACTTATCGGAGGCATTGAAATTTTCATTTTGACGCTTTTTAAAAGAGTACATATTTTTTTATATGCTTTCGAAAACATTCAGACTTCATTGTCGTCTTTTTCAAAATTTACAATGCGCTATATTTACGCTTTTCGAAATGGTGCAAAATTTCATGTTTTAACTTTTCAAAATGTTTTGAAGTTTCACTTTTACACTTTTTAAAAGGTGCAAAATTTTATATTTACACTTTTCAAAATGGTGCGAAATTTCATGTTTTAAATTTTCAAACTGATGCAAATTTTTATATTTACACTTTTCAAAATAGTGCAAAATTTCATTTTTTAACTTTTCAAAATGTTTCAAAATGTTGTATTCACACTTTTCAAAATGGTGCAAAATTTTATATTTACACTTTTTAAAATGAAGCAAAATTTCAGTATTTAACTTTTCAAAATGTTTCAAAATCACACTTTTACACTTTGGAAAAGGTGCAAAATTTTATATTTAAACTTTTCAACGTGACGCACAATTTCATTTTTACTCTTTTAAGAAGATGCAAATTGCTATATCTTCTCCTTGAAAAACAGTATCTTCTTTTCCAAAACGTTATAATTAAATTTTTTAAAAAGGTGAAAAATATCATTTGAACCTTTTTCAAAAATATGCAAAATTTTATTTTTACACTTTTCAAATGGTAAGTACAAATTACCACAGCAACTCCTTTAGACAACCTTAGCAAACATTCACGTGATTAGTCATTATCTGTATTACGTACCATGATTTGAAAAACGAGCAAAACGTCATGATTTGCTCACTTGAAAAATACGCAAGAAATCGCATGCTCTCGTTGAGGAAAATTCCACTTTAAAAGAACACGGTTGGAAAATAGTAAAAATACCCACTTAAAGTTGTACGTACATACTCGTTTTCGTGCAGTGCTAAGGATAAGCTAAAAATGTTGAGACAGTTGTAAGAAAATGTGTTTGTGGAATTGCCATTGTCCTTGTGCGATTGTGGGTTGAGCGTGTTTTGCACATGTTGTGAGAGCTCGGGAAATAACGAGAAGGAAGGAAGGCATTCCACGTGGCAGTCTTTGCATTGTTTCTCGTGCAGTTTTTCCATTGGCTCTACACATATTCGCACATGACGGGGCATCTGATTCTTCCAAATCTTCCCCGTGTCCATTCAAATATTTCTATTTCAAATTTATGCCAATTGCCAATGGCCAATGCGATTTTTATTTTTGAAAATGATTTTTCAATTCCCGCCCAATTCAAATTCAAACTGTGGAAGGAACTACAGTTAGATTAGGTATTAGGTTTGTGAGTGAGGAAGTATAAATGGAACTGTAATTAGAACGAATGTGATTAGAAAAAGCCTCGTAATCACAATTTGCAAAGTGCAGACTCGGTGTGTGTAGTTTCTGTGTAAGGAAGTGCACGCATGCACTCGCTTCTCTCTTGTCCTTGGAGGTTCAGAGTCCACTCCAATTCTCACTGCCACCAACAAACACGGACTTGAGCGTTTGTTCCATCTATGGACCGTTTCCTTTTCTCTTCTCCCATCAGTCACAATTCACACAAAGTTCATTTCTTTTTGCAAAAGTGCGAATTCTTATGCAACTTCGTACAGATAACACCTTTTGCATTTGAATTTTTCATCGAAATTCACAATGATGTCCTTCTGCCTATAATTACTCTTAACCTAAGAGTCCAACTTGTGACAAATCCTTTCCGCAACCTTCGACAACTTAAAAAATGTTTCGCCTTTATTTTTGGTTTTGGAAAAAAAGTTGCTATTATTTTTGAAATTTTTGACAACGCGTTGCTATTAATTTTAACATTTTTGAAAATGTGGTCTTCATTTTGGAAATTTTGAAAATGTGTAGTCCCTACTTGTATAAATTTTTAAAAATGTGATCTTTATCTTCATAATGGATTCATTTTCATAAGTTACTGGATGCGCCATGTAAATAAAAAAATGAAAAAAATAGAAATTTTGGAAAATATGGTCTTTATTTTTGAAATTTAGTATTTGTAGCTTCGTTATTATTTTCGATTTTTTTTAAATGAGCAATCTTTATTGTAGAAAATTTTGAAAAATCGTTGTCTTTATTTTAGAAAATTTTGAAAAATCTGTTGTCTTTATTTTTGGAATTCTCGTAAAATGTGTTGTCTTTATTTTTGGAATTTCCGTAAAATGTGTTGTCTTTATTTTAGAAATTTCGGAAAATGTGCGTTGGTAATTTGCGTGCGAAAATTCGAAATGCCACTTGTGAATTTTTAAAAGTGCAACGAGAGCAAAAATACAAATGCATGTTTTTGCATGGAAATTCCCGGCTCTTGTTTCACAGCCGCATTACCGAGTAATAAATCAAATGATTAGCAAATTAATGATTTTCTCTGTTACACTTAGTGTGTCATTTCATGTGTAATTTGGCACAGGAAGGGGAAAAGGTGGAAAAGGTTCCGTGTACCGCATTGCAGTGCTGGACTGCAACTGCATACAGTTTCTAATTAAAAGTAAATTGGCATTGTCATCATCATTTGTGTGGGAATTGATTGAAAGGAACAGGTGCCATTTTGAACTCCAAATTTTCTCCTCCGAAATCTTTGACTTTGACTTTGACTTTTTCTCTCATTCTCTGACATTCTCTCAGGCGTAAAATCAAAGGTAAAAAACTACAAATGAGCAAGTGACTTGCACAACTTTCCGGATTGGAATTATCTGTGCACGTTGCTTTCCTCAACTTGCTCTCATTTCCTCCTTCCTTCCTGGCCACGTGACCCTTGCCTTTAGTGCATAAACTCAGTGTTTCCATAGCAACCGCATTAATTATTTCTCTGCGAATCCGAATCGGGGTCCGCTCCCTTCCAAAAGCTTCATAAAAGCGGGACAAGTGCCGATCAAATCCAAATGAGTCATCCGATTTCGCATTCAATTTTCCTCCTTGTAAATTTCCTATTCCATCCCATTGCGAATTATTGCTCGTCTTATTGCAGTAGGCATGTCGTAGTCGTAAAATGCGAATTTAGTTCTACTCCCTCCCAACACTTCCCTTTTGTCCCTGGAGCATTTCAATCTACTCTCAGATTCTATTGGTCACCATACAAAAGGTTTTAATTGACGGTATAAATATTTTAGGATATGTCTCATTTTTATAATTAAAAACTTTGAGTTGACATCGAGGAGTGCGTTTTCCACTTTTTTAAAACGTCCGTTAAGTTTTCTCTGTAGGTTTGTCATTATGTCAACGTCTAAACATAAAGGGCTGTCTGCAAGTTTATGCGGAATCTTTTGTACTTTTCTCCACACTTTTGACTTTGACGTCCCTGGTCAAGGGCGTACCTGGGCTGAAATCGAAAATTAAAATTTAGACATTTCCAAAAAACAAAATTTATTAAAAATAGACCATTTCAGAAAAATTGCGTATTGAAAATATTGGACATTTTGGAGAAGTTTTAATTGGGAGAATTACGCGCTTTCAAAAAACGTTAATTCGAGAAAATGAGATCTTTTCAAAAATTTGTAATTGAGAAAATGATACTTTTTGAAAAAAAAATCTTTACTTGAAAAAGGCGACTTGGAAAAGTGTTAATGGTCAGTTTTGAAAATTAACTCGTTTTAGAATTGATAATTGAAAAAATTAAACTATTTCAAAAAGTGTTATTTGAAAAAATTAAACCGTTTCAAAAAGTGCTAATTGAAAAAATTAAACCGTTTCAAAAAGTGCTATTTTAAAAAATTGAACCCTTTCAAAAAGTGCTATTTGAAAATTTCAGCGTTTCCAAAAAACGCTTATAGGAAAAATTAGACCGTTTGAAAAAAAGCTAATATGAAAAGATGAAACCTTTTCACAAGTGTTTATTGAAAAAAATTGGAATTTTTGAAAAGTGTTCATTTGAAAAAATTAAACCCTTTCAAAAAGTTCTAATTGAAAAAATCAATCCCTTTTAAAAAGTGTTGTTTGAAAAAAATAAACCCTTTCGAAACTTTACCTACCTACATTAAAAACGCGAAACTTAGTTGAAAAATTCAATTTTTTCAAAAACTTTTTCACTTGAATTCTTAGCATTACAGAGGAGCCCCGAAATTCATTCCCACACACGCCCCTGACCATAGCATACTAAAGAAGAGCTAGGAAAAGTAGTTTAGAAAAGAGAGGAAAGTGTGTAAAGAGAAAAGTTGGTTGTGACAGCGTCATGTCTTTCTGTCTGCTTTACTTTGTTGGTGCCCGCGTCATTTTCCAGGCTTCGGTCTCTTTCCTCTCTCCTTGATGCTCTCTCCGACTGAGGAAACGTGAAATGTTTCCTTTTGCTCGTGTCGGTCTCGGTGCAAAGCCCGTCCTGGTTGTTTTTTTTGTGGCGGGGAAATGTGGAGCGGAAGAAATTCGTCGGGTGTAGACAAGCGGTGGACGAAGATAAAAGAGTTTTTGGCAGCGCTTTCCACGGAGCAGCATCAAGAGTTATAAATCCGAGGGTGCACGTGCCGCAGCACAACTCTCGTAATTAAGTGCCAAGTGTCTCTCCAACCTTCCATCTTCCCTCCGCCATCTTCCCCTGTCCTAATTACCCTTCGCCAAATCTTCTCTTCTCCCTCTCACCTAATTACCCAATCCCAAAAAACTCTCCGTTTTACTTTCCTCTTTCCCACCACCATTTTCATCCGCCACTTGCTCACATCTAAACCTTGGCTTTGTCAACCTCCTACTGAATTTCCAGGTGTTGTGGATTCTTAAAAGGAATTTTTCAAAGTAACACTGTCAAATGTTACTTTTCAAGTAAACACTTTTTGAAAAAAAAGATTTTTTTTATTTAAGACTATTCAAAAAGGTCTAGTTTTTCCATATTAACATATTTTGATAGTCTTATTTTTCCAATTAAAGCTTTTTGAAAAAGTTGGTTTTTTCTAGTTATCACTTTTGAAAAGGTTTAATTTTTTAAAATTATCAGTTTTTGAAAAAGTCTGATTTTTTCTAATTCGCACTTTTTGAAAAAGTTCATTTTTTTCAATTACGATGTTTTCAAAAGGTGCATTTTTTCCAATTACCGCTTTTTGAAAAAGTTGGTTTTTTTAATTTGTCACTTTTGGAAAAGGTTCAATTTTTTAAAATTATCAGTTTTTGAAAAGGTCTGATTTTTCCAATTAACGCTTTTTGAAAAAGATCATTTTTTTCATTTACGATGTTTTGAAAAGGTGCATTTTTTCCAAATAACGCTTTTTGAAAAAGTTGTTTTTTTTCAAATTTTCCAATGTTTTGAAAATGTTACATTTTTTGCTAGTACAATTTTTCCAAAACATTACTTTTTGAAAGTGTCTGAGTTTTATTATTTGCTTTTATAAGTGTTTTATTTCTTCCGAAAATTCGGGGTTTTTTTTATTGAAGTTTTGAAACTGAATTCGACCCCAGATGCTCCCTCATTTGTCAACGTGACACATTTTCCTTATTTCGCCTTCTTATTTCTGTATGTACTTCTCTACAGTCTGCTACGCACGTGCAAAAAACCACAACTACACTCTGTCCAAAGATCGAGCGAAAGGAAGGAAGGAACCGCCTTAACCTGAAAGTGCAAAACGAAGTACACATTATGTGTCAAAATGAAAACTATGATGAATGGGAAAGTGTTGTATTTGTAATTGCGTAATTACGGGCATTGCCTCCGGTCTCATGAGCACAGCCGCAATGTAATTACATGTAGACATTTTCATATTGGTGTTGTGTTGGGAGCTAAAGATAGACTGTGCTCCATTCTAATGACTTGTCACAGGTAACCGGCCTAAAAAGTGGAGCAAAGCGAGCGAAGTATTTCGGGACACTTTGTTCCAGGCTCGGAATGCACAGAAAGAGAAAATAGCAGAGCACTGTTCGGATTTGCGCTGAGTCATGTGGAAATTGGATTCATATTTTAAGCTTGCAAAGGTTTAGGCGAAGGTTTGGTGGAAAAAAGTGGATTTTGTTTTGGCAAGTGGAAGTTCTCGGTGGGAAGAATCCTTTAATGAGTGTGCAAACACGGCCTACCTCAACTCAGTCCAAACTGACTACGGCTCAAAATGCGTTCCAATTACTTTTCCCATCATGCGGTCAGCTGAACATGTGCAAATCGAGACGCGAATTGCTCCAAACACACACACATTCCGTGGCATGCAGTAGCGTCCCCAGGGGTAGGGATTGCTCACCTAGGCCTATGAAGGATTTTGGAAATTTACACCAAAAAAAGATGCTGTTTTTTAAAGTTACACAAAATTCGATGCTGTTTTTTATATTTACAAAAAAAAATGCAGTTTTTTTTAAAATTACACAAAAACACGCAGTTTTTTTTAAATTTAAACAAAATTTGATGCCGTTTTCTTGTATTTACAAAAAAAAGATGCTGTTTTTTTTAAAATTACACAAAATTCAATGCCGTTTTTTATATTTACAAAAAACAGATGCTGTTTTTTTTAAATTACACAAAAACACGCAGTTTTTTTTAAGTTTAAATAAAATTTGATGCCGTTTTTTTATATTTACACGAAAACAAGTGCAGTTTTTTTTTAAATTTACAGAAAATCAGATGCCGTTTTTTTATATTTACACGAAAACAGGTGCCGTTTTTTTAAATTTACAGAAAATCAGATGCAGTTTTTTTAAATTTACACACAAACAGATGCAGTTTTTTGAAATTTACAGAAAAGCAGATGCAGATTTTTAAAATTTACATAAAGCATATGCAGTTTTTTTTAAATTTGCAGAAAAGCAGGTGCAGTTTTTTTAAATTTACAAAAAACATACCCAGATTTTTAAAGTTTACGCTTGATAAGATCCAGTTTTTGGAGCAGGGCTGGAGGAAAAATGTCCTGCGGACGCCACTGGTGTCATGACCGCTCCTAAGCGTTGCGATGTTGGGCAAGGTTCGTTTTCCATTCCGTGCTCCTGCTCCTTCACGTGTGGGCCATGAATATTCAACCGCACTCTTATTTCTCCCAGTCGTAACCTCCTTGGATATAATTACATATGCATTTTCCCTATGTAATTATATTTGGGGATATACCTATAGAAAATACATTGTCTCCATAAGGCACCATGTTAAGGAATTTGTTATAGGCATATCCCACTTTAGTGTCTAGCACATTTTGTTTGTTGCTATTGGCAGAGCGTGCCACACACACACAGTTAATTTGGGCCTAGAAAAAGTGTTTTGGCCTGAAATGTGTTTGCTGATGTTGAGTGTGTGGAGGTTTCATTTGTGGGTCGTTGCCTCCTGCGCCGTCGTTGTCATTAGTTTGATTAGCCACAGTCTGGTGGAAATTTAATTTCATCAAGTCCCAATTAAATTCCTTTCGCTTCCACTTCATCTCTCGTCCAAATTCTCCGCCACTCTCCACATCCGATGGACAAAGACAAGACAAGATTCCACATGGTCTTCAATAATTCCCATGCATTTCTCTCACGGTCAGAGGACATTCCTTATTTGATTATCCTCCTCTGTCCACTCTCTTTGCAAAAAAAAATCTATGAATCAAATCTAATCGGCTCCTTCCGCAGATGGACAATCGCAAAAAGCTTTTGGGACCAGGATTTTTTTATCGTCTTTAATTCATCTCTCTTTCCCAATCACAATTTATTGTGTGCTAATTCAATTTAGATTATTATTTGATTACTTTTTCGTTTTTCACAGCGTTTTTGGGAAGTGATAAATTAATACAAAATGTTGTTTTTGAAGAATCAGATTATCTCAAAAAGATTTAAATAAGAAAAACCGGACATTTTCAAAAAATTAAATATCAGGAAAAATTGGCGTTTTCAAAAATCCTAAAATCAAAACAAAATGTCATTTTCAAAAAGCGAAAAATGCGAAAAAGAGACCTTTTCAAAATTCGTAAAATAAGAAAAAATAGACCTTTTTCAAAAAGCGTAAATTAAGAAAAATAGGCATTTTCAAAAGGCAAAGAATAAAAAACCGACCTTTTCAAAAAATAAAAATTGAGAAAAATTGGATCTGTTCAAAAACTAAATAGAAGAAAAAAAATACTTTTTCAAAAAGCGCAAAATAAAAAAAGTTAGACTTTTTTAAAAAACGTAAGTTAAAAAAAATACACATTTTCAAAAAGCGTAAATTTAGAGAAAAGAGACATTTTCAAAAAACGCAAAATAAGAAAAAATAGACCTTTTCAAAAAGCGAAGCATTTTCTTAGATGTTATATTATTTTGACTTTTGATGCAAATCCGTTTAACTAATAAAATTCTCATTTGTTTTGAATTCTATTGCGAGCGATGTTCGTGGTGACAATTCTCGTGTAATTAACGCATCGTGACACGCAATCCGGGGTAATTCCATTCTCCATTGCATTTCCACACTGCACTCTCTCGTCATTTAACAGTTTTATGTCTACGTGATTCGAATGTAATTAAAATAAACCAAAAATAACACAGTAGATAATTGTTTTCCATTTTTCCTGCTTAAAGTTTTACGCTTTTGAAACAATAATTATGATGATATTTTCCAAATCTAAGTCAGTTCCTTGCTTCCAAAAATATGACCATTAAAAATTCTTAATTTCAAGATTAAAAAGTTTAGCTTTTTCGAAAGTATTTTAGACAAAGTTAGATGGGACTTTTTGCGTGAAGCTGAAGCTGGATTTGAATTTTAGAAGTGTAACTAATTAGACCAAATTTGGGGAACCATTTGGGGTAATGTTTTTGTTTGGGTGCTCAACATAAATCAGTGTGCCTAACGACCGAATAATGTCTAATGATGGGTGATAAGAAAACAAATGCATTTACACACTTTGGATTGGCTGGAAGAAGCAAAACAAAACAAAAGAAAACAAAAATAAAAACTAACAAGTAAACTCATCATCATTAGTTGCATAAACCGAGAACCGAGCTACAGAGAATTTGGGTGGAAATTTTTAATGAGGAGATGTAATTTGTTAATCACATTTGGAAAAGTGTGTGGAGGGAATCCCTGCGACGACTTATGATTAGGTTAAATACACTGCAATGCATTTACGCAACTTGGAATGAATGTGAGCAAACTGTAAATCACGGAATGGAGTCAATCATGGAATTTTAACTTGTCCATATTTGTTTTTGTTTCCGCATTTAAATTTGGTATCTATATAATTACATACATGTTTGTATGTACCCTCAAAGAGTAAATTAGTTTTGGATTTCGCAAACATTTTCAGTTACGCATCATAATATTATAGATGTAGATAGCACAATCTGTTTTATCAAATCTCTTTTCCGTTAACAAGTTAGGAAACAGAATTTTTTTTTTTCAAAAATTCTGTTTAGATTCGGAAAAATTGTTTTCGAATAAAGGTTCTGATAGAAGATTTTATTGCAAAGGATTCTCTTGAAGAAGCACTGGCAGCATTGCGATAATAGGATTTTAAATAGTATTTGGAAAATGGGATTTTATTTACAGGATTTCGAAAATAGTATTTTGATAGTAGTAATTTTAAAATGCAAACCAAAAAGACGTATTTTCTAGAATTTACTGAAAAATCTGCATGTTTTAATTTTCACAAGTAGGACATAATTTTTTAAAATTTACCATAAAAGATGCATTTTAAAAAAATTACACAAATTGGATGCAGTTTTTTTAAAACCGAAAAAGGTGCATTTTTAAAAAAAAATTACACAAAAGAGGCGCGATTTTTTCTAATTTCGCCCAAAGAAGGCACATTTTTTTTAAATTCCATACAAAAGAGGCGCATTTTTTTCTAATTTTGCACAAAAGTGGCGCGATTTTTTCTAATTTTGCACAAAATGCGCAATTTTTTAAATTTTACACAAAAAAGGCGATTTTCACTAATTTTACACAAAAAAGGCGCAATTTTTTTTAATTTTACACAAAAGAGACACGATTTTTTTAATTTTATACAAAAGATGCGCAATTTTTTTGAATTTACCGAAACTGGCACAATTTTTGAATTGTACACTAAAAAGATGCCGTTTTAAAATTGTATTCAAATAAAATGAAGTTTCTAACGAAGACATAGCTAAAGAATCTCAAATGCACACGCGAGGATTTCATAGGAATGTTTTAATTACTCTGCATTTTTTATTTTATTTGATTAAATCCTAAAGTTGGCTAATCTTGGAAACAACTTTATTGACTTGTGCCTGTGATTAGCCTAAGATGTTTTAAGTGAAAGCTTCATGATGGTCATGGAGTCAAAGTCAAAGCTTTGGTTGTTCGGAGTCATGTGTGAAAACTTGAGAAAGATAATTTGGGTTTTAGTAATAAATTGTGGTTATCTTGAGTTGATTTGATGTTGGCTTATTCCGAGCATTGACTTATTGTGCTGTGTAGCCTTGACACTTTGACGTTTCACGTTTGACGTTTGAAGCTGACGGGAGCATGTGTTGGGAATTTATTGGCGTTTGCTGTTTGCACAGTGTGCTCCGTGTCTCCTGATAAAAGTTGATTGATTCCAGCTCCATTCAACCAACTCACCATCCCTTGTCCGATTAAACAACTCGAGTGCAAACAACCCAATCCAATTTCAATTCACTTCCCAAATTCTAACAATTTATTCCCGCTTTGTCTCCATTCTCTCCTTACCCCTTTTATTCTCTCTTCTATCCTAACGCTCGAGAAACCCATTTTTATAAATAGCTATTTTTGCAAACTTGTACAAAATTTGTATATTTTCACCAAAAAACTTTTAGAAAAAGTGTGCTTAAATTTAAAAAACAAGTTTTTTTAAAAAATGCGAGCATTTAAAGAAAATTCATTTTTCAATGGACGTTTTTCTAAATAAAAGCCACTTTTCAAAAACTGATTACTTAAAAATTTATAGCACAAAACTTTTTCGAAAAATTGGTTTTGACGGTTATAAGACATTTCAAAAATATTTAGTTTTTAAAAATGGAAAGCTATTTTAGAAAAAGTGTTCTTGAATAGAAAACACGTTTTCGAAATGAGCATTTAAATCAAAAATCACCTACAAAAAAAAGCATTTTTCAAAACACAATGTTTTTGACAAGAATTATTTTACACTTATTTTACATCATACATTTTTTTATAAATGTTATTATAAAATTAATTTTTTGATTAATTTCAAAAAACGCTTTTTCAAAAACACATTTTCAAAACTAGTGGACTTTTACGAAATTCAATTTTCAAAAAATTGTTTTTGTAAACACAATGGCGTTTTAAGATGCTTTTAAGAGTTTTTAACGAAGACTGTTTAAAAAAAAACAAAACGCTATCTGTACTAAAAGTAGGAATAATCATAAAGAAGAAAAATAAATTAAAAAATGTAAAATAAAAACAAAGTGTTTAAACATTGGAAAACAAAACCAGAAACTCAAACAATAATCTGGCTATGAAAATGCTTCGATTTAAAAAAAATGTGTGGATTAATTCCACCAATTTCCCTGTTTTTTGAAGGAATTCGAAAATGACTATGACGAAGATATGCTTTATATAAGGAATTTAAGATGGTGCCTTATGGTATGTATGTGTTGTAGTTTGCACTTGAAGTTGAATGATGGATGAGCTGAAGGAAAGTGTATCTGCGTCGAGATTCGAGTCGTGGATTTAATGAGGGCAGGTCACATGATGGATTGCCGAACCGTGATCAATTTGCTTTTCCCCAAATTGTCACGCTGACAGCTTCCTTTTAGTGCAGATTTTCTGGATTGCTAATGTGTGTGAGCAAACCAAAGATGAATTTGTAAGTGAGTAAGTCCTGAGTCAATACAAAAGTAATTGCATTTCTTCGCTCAGGTTTCCAATTCTCTTTCCCTTTTTCCCTTTCCATTTCCACACACCTGTTGGGAAATCTGGAGAGTGTGGATTCTCGTGTGCAAATCCAAACACATTCACATTCACATTGACATTACGAGCGTTTTTGGAACACACAGAATAAATACGCAAGGGATAAGAACACATGCACAGTGCAAATGTGCATTTTTTCTTTTGTATCTTTATTCACTGAGATGCAGGACGAGTTTTTAACATCGTTTTGAATCTGTAGGAATTTTTGGAACAACTACAGGATTAAATGGCATGATTTGCTTCTTTTTAAATTCTTTTTTACAAAAAAAAGTGATTTTTGAATTTGTGTGCTTTCAGAAGGTTCCAAAATCCCTAATGCTGATTTCCAAAAAACGCGGGTAATTACAGCTATGCATAGCGTGTATGTAGGTGTCTGAAAAGCTGCGAAAGTAATATCCACATGCATTCAAAAAAATCCAAAATTTATGCACGAACTACTTCAAAATTTCTCAAAAGTCTGTATTCGAAAATATTAAAAAAGGCTCGAAAATCGATATTCGCACATTTTAAAAATGCCTCAAAAATTTATATTTACACGTTTTTAAATAAAAGTCGGAAAATTGAGGTTTGCAAGTTTTTAAAAAGGATCAAAAATTTTTATTTGCGCATTTTTAAAAAGTATCAAAAATTTGTATTTGCGCATTTTTAAAAAGTATCAAAAATTTGTATTCGCACATTTTTAAAATGGCTCAAAAATTTATATTTGCGCCTATTCAAAATGTCTCAAAAAATTTTGCTTGCACATTTTTAAAAAGTCCCCAAAATTGATATTTGCACATTTTTAAAACAGTTAAAAATCTAAATTTGCACATTTTTAAAGTCTCGCAAATCCAAATTCGCGGATTTTTAAAATGTCCCAAGAGCAATTTTTTCTCGTTGTCAAAAAGTCTCAAAGTAATAAATTCACTTCACAAAATGCAAAGAACATGCAAAGATTGGAGAAAGATGTAATTACTCCTATTTTATATTTTTTCACTTGCCAAAATTGCTACTTTTGGATACCTAAGTTAGTTTTGAAGGATTTAAAAAAAAGAAAAAAAAATTGGTATGTTGGTACAAATGTTAGTGAAAAAGTTGTGCAAAAATATTGAAAAGACCGCTCAAGTTTCGTTAGAATAATTATTTGTGACAAGTGCAAAACGTTCTACTCTTTATGCGTGGAAAGGAAGCTAAAATGGATGATAAAATGCTCTTGCGTAAAGAATCAAATTGTTGACAAGTGCTATTTGTGTATTGAAAAATGTTTTAAAGTGGTAATTGAATTGAGTTGGAGTGGGGAGTGGATTTGCGACTGAAGTGGAGATGGTGGTTTTTGCAGGTTGATGGATGGCTGTGGATTGTTGTGTTGTGAGTGACGCTGTCTGTGTGTGATTGATGCGAGCACTTTGCGGATTCGTTCGAGTGCGGCGGTGCACTTTGTCATTTTGAAATCCCGAGCGGCTGTGGCTGTGGGTGTGTGTGGGAGTGAGTGAGTGACGCGGGAACTTTGACTCATCCGTCAAATTCAATCACCGCAAAAGCCAGTCACTCGTTCCTCACCGCAATTCTCCATTGTCCACACACGAGCGTTTGTATGCAATTTTAGTCGAATTTCAGGGTTTTGTAAACAGTTGCAAATATGGAGTTTGTAAACTTTTTGAAACTTCGTTTTTGTGCCTTTCGAAAATGTTCAAATAAAGTTTTCTGAGACTTTTTGAAATTGTGGCGATGTCGATTTTTGAGAGTTTTTCAAAATGTGCGAGTTTCGATTTTTGGGGATTTTTGAAAAAGCTCGAATATCGTTTTTGACCCTTTTTCAAAATGGGCGAATATCGATTTTTGGAAATTTTTGAAAAAGCTCGAATATCGTTTTTGACCCTTTTTCGAAATGGGCGAGTATCGATTTTTGGGATTTTTTGAAAAGGCTCGATGATCGGTTTTTGACCCTTTTTGAAAATGAGCGAGTATCAATTTTTTATTCTTTTTGAAAAGGCTCGAATATCGTTTTTTGACCCTTTTTCGAAATGGGCGAGTATCGATTTTTGGGAATTTTTTAAAATGCTCGAATATCGTTTTTTGACCCTTTTTGGAAATGTACGAGTATCGATTTTTGAATCATTTTGAAAATGCTCGAATGTCGTTTTTTGACCCTTTTTCGAAATGGGCGAGGATCGTTTTTTGACCCTTTTTGAAAATGTGCGAGTATCGATTTTTTATTCTTTTTGAAAAGGTTCGAATATTGTTTTTTGATTCTTTTTCGAAATGGGCGAGTATCGATTCTTGGGAATTTTTGAAAGGGCTTGAATATCGTTTTTTGACCCTTTTTGAAAATGGGTGAGTATCGATGTTTCAGAATTTTTTAAAAGGCTCGAATATTGTTTTTTGACCATTTTTGAAAATGTGCGACTATCGATTTTTGGGCATTTTTGAAAAGGCTCGAATATCGTTTTGTGACCCCTTTTTGAACTGTGAATTTGTCTATTTTTGAAGTAGTTTTTTGCGTGAGTTCTCCACATTTTAAAATCCACATATTTTATTATTATTTTTACAAGTTTAAGAAAGCCCATTGCTATCTTCTCGTCAGTAAAAAAAATTTCACGGTAATTAATGGAGGATGAATTGCTAATTGTCTTTTAAAATTACGTGGCAAGTTCTTATAAAAATTAATTGATTTATTTATTAAAGTGTTAAGTAAAAACATTTGTTTCTTCACTACCGAAAAATGTCGTATGTTTGTTTTGGACTAATTACCCGGAGACTGCTTTGAGCTGGCGTTGTAAATGGAGGAGGAAGGTGTGAGGAGAGCAGTGTAAATAAATCAATGATAAATGCACAATTAGTTCTAGTAGTTGGAGAATCAATTGTGAGCGTCTCGTTGCCTCTCCGTCCATTCCTCTTGATAATTTTTTCTTTGGTTTTTTGTGGGTTTGTGGGAACGCTCTTTGCCACGAGTTGCTGAGTGTGCAGAAAGACAAACTGCGACGAGAGTTGTCACCCAACGCCTACACTTGCATTCTTGACTCCTATTCAAGTTTTTTGTCCACTTCCTCCGTCTCTTTCTTCCATTCTCTTCCGATGCACCGGAGCGAACAAAAATTACCAATTGCCATGCACGTTTTGCACCAGTCTCTACTCATAAAAAAATATTATTTGGAGAAATTGTTTTGTGTAAAAAAAGATTGGCTATTTTCAGGAAGTTAAGAGTTAAACGATTTTGCACTTTTCTAAATTGCATAAACTATCAATTGTTGTTTTTATTCTTAGTAAATTTTCCAAAATGGTGGAATAAGATATACGAATATTTATCAAAGAATATTTTTAAAATTTACGGATATTACATTTCGCATTTTGTTTTAAAAACAATCCAGTTGTTGTTTTTTGCAATAAATTTTGAATAATGTAAGAAAGCGACTGTTTGCAAGTTGTTTTAAACGTGTAGATATCTTTTTTTGAAGATTTTTGGAAAAACAAATTTTTTGCAGGTTTTTTTAAATGTGTAAATATCAATTTTTGCTTGTTTTTAAAGTGTGTAAATATAAGTTTTTGCTTTTTTAAAACGTGTAAATATCAGTTTTTGCTTTTTTAAAACGTGTAAATATCAGTTTTTGCTTTTTTAAAACGTGTAAATATCAGTTTTTGCTTTTTTAAAACGTGTAAGTATCAGTTTTTGCTTTTTTAAAACGTGTAAATATCAGTTTTTGCTTTTTTAAAACGTGTAAATATCACTTTTTGCTTGTTTTTAAAACGCATAAATGTCGTATTTTGAAGTTTTTTTAAAGCGTTCATTTATTGTTTGCAACATTTTGAAAGCAGTTATTCCTTTTTGCACTTCTTAAAAGCGTGCAAATGATAATTTTACCCTACTTTTGAACGCATAAATCGCTCTTCCTTGAGGGAATTTTAAAATGATGCAGATATCTTTTTTTGCACCGTTTGAAAAATGTGCAAAACATTTTCAAAATGCTACATTTTAAAAGTGTTTCAATTCTAAACTCATATGGAGTTATCTTCGTAATATCCTTGGAATGTTTCAACTAGAAAACTCGTTACGAATTTTTGAATTCCTGCATTCCTTTCCTTTGGTGGGAATGAATTAGACGTAATTACTACTTAACTTTAAATTTGAAAGTTTGTGAGAAACTTTTTGTCTTTGGACAAAAATGGTGGTAATTTTTGAATGTTTTTTTGATTTTTGATTGCAGTGAGAATTAGAGTGTGCGAGGACGGGGAAAATGCGTCTGATTGCTGCTCTTCGCAGTGTTTGGGCGACTGCACTGGGAGTGGACCGAGCGACTGCTTCGTCTGCAAGAACGTCGAGTACAACGGCAAGTGCATGTCCGAATGTCCCGCCAAAACTTACATGGTAAGTCCACATTTCATTATTTTTTCATTTCTCCCTTCCACAGGCTGCATCAACATTTTAAGAAATTCTCAAACAGTAGCGTCTAGGATTTTAATTCCGTGTAAAAAAACTGGATCTATTATAAGCTATTTTTTTTAAAAAAAAAAAAGTGGATTCTGTTAGTGTAAATTTTCAAAAGTGTTGCCTTTAGTGTAACTGTTTAAAAAAACTTCGTCTGTTTTGTATAAATTTTTAAAAAAAACTACGTCAATCAATCTAATGTAAGTTTTAAAAAGCGGCGCCTGTTTGGGGTTAGTTTTAAAAAATACTGCGTCTTTTTTGGGAAAATTCGAAAAAGGCGTCCTTTTAATGTAAGTTTTAAAAAGCAGCGCCTTTTTAGTATAAGTTTTAGAAAAAGGTGTGTGTGTTTCGGATAAATAAAAAAATCTGCGTCTGTTTCGTCTAAATTTAAAAAAAACTGCTCCTTTTTCGCGCAAATTTAAAAAAAGCTGCGTCGTTTTCTTGTGAATTTAAAAAAATCTTCATCTTTTTCGTGCAAACTTAAAAAAAGGTGCGTGTGTTTCGTGTAAATTTAAAAAATCTGCGTCTGTTTTGTGTACATTAAAAAAAACTCCCCAAAAAAAATTTGTTCCAAAAAAATCCTTAAAATAGGTAGTGTATTTTTCGAAATCCTTTGTAGAATTCGGAATGCCTCAAAAATCAAAGAATTTATTTTACTCTTGAAAAAACTATGATGATATTTGATAAAATACAAAAACAATTTGATTACAGGCATTCTACACCTGTTTCGATTTGTAGATAACTCATTTTGCATCTCGTTGTATGTACATACCCAAGTAAACTGATAAACTTCTCATCTCTGTCAAGGATTCCAAAAGGATTGTTTTTCTTTTTTTTTGGAGGGAAGTGTTGAAAAGTTAATCTCGTTTGAATCAAGCCTAGCCTCTCCACGTCTCCACTTAATTTCAATGGACGTGGATTTGGTTCGTGCAGGGCTAATTCCTAATGCAAATCTCTCGTTGGAAAGTCAGTCGGGCAAAAATATTCTCATCGTCATCGCATTGCATTCAGTTCAGTTGTGCAGACGAGTGTAAATGCAACTTTTTCCTCCGGTCCAGCTTTAATTAGCGTGCAAATAAATGCTTTATTAAATAATGCAGAAAAAAGTTTCCTTCATCTTCCGTTACTTTTTTCTCTTTCCAAGGAAAGGATTTATTTTCCAACGAGTCATAAATTGAAAAAATTCTGCTTTTTTTGGATGCGTCAGTTGGATTTGGAATTAGGAATTAGGAAAAAATAAAATATGACAAGCGCACTGAGCATGATTTTCCCAGAATTTTCCACTGAGTCACACTGACAATGAGTCAGAAGCGGGAGAAAGGATTCAAATTGCAAACATGGCAAAATGTTCCTTTTCATTCTCGTTTATTTACAAAGTACAACTTTCAGTTCTAATTCCCAGAATTTTCACAATCAGCTTCCCAATTACCATTTCATATTCCATCCAAGCGTCTTCTTCCTTTTTCCTCACAAACTTTAACTTCATTCAGCATTTCTCTCCAATTACCTCATTACCTCAAATGCATCCGTGGACAATTCCTTGAATTCAACTCGAAATTTTTTACGCGTAGGAAAATTAATCTCGTCTGTATAATAACTACTTTCGGGAATTCCTTTGGACTGCTTTGTTGATCTAAAACGAATTATTAAAATGACAAAATTATTATTAATATCTTAAGGATATTTATATTATTATTTCAAAAATGGCGGGAAAAGTTTTTGCTTATTTTAATTTGTAAATCGTTAAAATTTTAAAATCTTCAAAATTTCAAAATCATTTCATTGAAATAATTTTGATAAAGAAATAAATCTGAAAAAGAAAAACCCAGAGAAAAAGTTAAAACTTAAAAAAAATCTTAAAACTTTCAAATATTTTACAAATGTAACTTTCAAAAATGTCAAAAATGTCAAAATATTGAAGCCGTTCAAGTAGAAATAATTGCTAAGAAATTTCAAATGCTTACTTTTCGAAAGCAAAAAGTAAAATTTAAAGTTTTGAAAAAACTCTAAAAATAGATTTTAAAATTTAAAAGCGTAAAATCGTCAGAGAAAAATAAAAAATTCAAAACTCTTAAAACTTTCAAATGATTATTTCAAATCAAACATGTTTAAACTTTGAAAAATTTAAAGTGCAAAAAAATAAAAACACTTCTAAAAGTTGAAGAATTTTAGGAGCAAATTTTACTATCCATTTTAATTTTTTCAAGTGTGACTTATTTAAAAAAATCCCCATTTCCCTGAAAAAAAATTAGTGTATTAAACTTTTTGAATGATCCATTCAACAAAATACAAAAATCATTCCATCCTTTCAAAGAGAATTTGCTTAAAAGATGAAAATAAACTGCGAATTCTTTACATGTATGAAAATGAAAAGCATAATTTTCAGTATTTCAAATTTCGCAATCTTAAAATTCCTCGGAAAGTGTTGAAATGTTGAAAAGAAAAGAAGGAAAAAAAGTTTGTGAATGAAGAAGCTCTAAGAAGGAAAAGGATTAGGAAGTAAATGGGATTTGGAATGCTTGTGTTGCTCTTTGATTCTTTTTCACACCAAACCAATGCAACACTTACTTTGGTATATGAGAATTTGCTGTATTTTTAAACCCACTTAAATTCCTTGGGCATTTAAACGTGAATCTTTGAATGGTGGTAAAAAGACGGGGAAAGTGTCGGGACTAATGAGAAGGAGAAGGACAGGTTTGGTGAATGAAGGAGACTTGGAGGAGAGAGCGTTGGGTGAAGGGAGATAAGCTCATAAGCCTCGATTTTCCATTGATAAAGGTTTAAAAATAAAAATATCTTGGAGTGGGAAGAATCTGGTGCGGGTTCTTCTCTTTTTTCCCCTTTAGCAATATCGTGACAATCGCAAGTAAAATCGTACCGGAAGCGAAAAGAAGGTGTCACGTTGACAGGCGGAAGCGATTCCTTCTTACCTTTTTTATCAAGTGCTTCTCCTTCCTTTCAAATGTCCCCGCTCCCGCTTCACTTCCCGGAGCAAATCGCACATTAGTTTTCTTTTATTTTGACAACAAATTACCGCTTCTTCTCTTGCACCCTACAATGGGTGCAGGTTTTTTTACTGGATTATTATAGCGCCTAGGGGCGTACCTAGGCTGGGTGCGTGGATGCTGAAGCAGTCCCCGAAATTTTGGAAAAATTAAACTTGTTTCAAAAATGGGCATTTTAAACATGTGTCTCTTGGAAAAATATAGAAGCGTTTACATCTTGTTAATTCGAAAATTTAGGCTTTTCAAAAATCGTTAATTGAAAAAATCGAATGTTTTTAAAAAGTGTAAATTGGAAATATTATGCTCTTTCAAAAAGTAATTAAAAAATGTTAAAGTTTTCAAAATTGTCAGTAAAAAATTTCGACGTTTTCTGGAAGTGTAAATTGGAAAATCTCGACTTTTTTTTTAATGTCAATTGGAAGCATAACGGCCTTTATAAAAATTATAATAATTAGAAAAATTAGACATTTTCAAAAAGTGTCAATTCCAAAAATTCCATCTTTTTAGAAAGTGTTAATTCGAAAAATTTCATTTTTTTAAAAAAAGTGTCAATTTCGAAAAATTCCATCTTTTTAAAAAGTGTCAATTCTAAAAATTCCATCTTTTTAAAAAGTGTCAATTCGAAAAATTTCATCTTTTTAAAAAGTGTCAATTCTAAAAATTCCATCTTTTTAAAAAGTGTCAATTCTAAAAATTCCATCTTTTTAAAAAATGTCAATACGAAACATTCCATCTTTTTAAAAAGTTTCAATTCGAAAAATTCGAGCTTGTTAAAAAGTTTCAGTTTGAAAAATTACGCCCTTTCAAAAAGTGTTACTAAAGAAAAGCTCATACTTTTTTAAAAAATTACTACTCGACATATTCCCTTTAAAAAATTGCCCCTTGAAAAAAATCCTTTTAAGATGCACCATGCACCACATCCTTAAAAATTTAGTGGCAGGTACGCCTCTGTTAGTGCTTATGCACCCAAACTTATTAAACTGCAAAAGCTTGTAACTCATCTGAAAATGAGTGTATTTAGACACTTTTTCCGTCTGCCCTTACGTGAGAGCTGAGACTACATGATTGTCCATTTTGCTTGTAGAAACCAGGAATAAATGATGTCGTTGTGATTCTGTTTGAGTATCGTATTTAAGCGCATTGAATTAGCTGAGAGTTTGCGTTCGTTCCGTTCACGCAACATGATCTCTTTCCGCCTTGTCTTGTGCTTTTTATTTTCCACCGCAGAGCACAGAGTGCAAAGCACCCAAGAGACGACGAGGCAGGAGACACAACAACGGAGTCTCCAGGTATACCTTCATAGGCACACGCATTATACACGCACGCTATGCCTAAATTCATTTTGAGTGCATCCTCAACGGAAGATTCCAGGCACGTGGAACAACTGATGCACGAGAAGTCAAATCATCAAAATCTTTTAAGGCGCCACTGCAATTTTTCCTCTTTTCCTTTTTCTCGTTTTGGTTTTTTTGCAAAAACTTTGTTTGTTGTGATGGAAAATTTCGTGGTCTGTAAGGCGTCATGCAAAAAACACGTAACGCAGGGGTAAGGGGGGGGTAGGTTGACCTTTGCGTTACACTTGCGTTACGATATGGGAGGGGGTAGGTATTCACCTCATTACGTAACGCTGTGACGTTGTCATTTAAATGAATCAAGACACTCGGAAATGCAACTACATGTAATTATTG
>JAAXYX010000799.1:0-30702 GCA_036851915.1 Ptenothrix huangshanensis | reverse complement strand
TAACGACCGAAAAAGTCGGTCCCCTGAGGTGTCGTTATAACGAGATTTCACTGTACATAATAAAATTATAACTTTTGACATAGGAATAATCCAATAAACTAATAAATACTGATTGGGTGTAATTAATTAGGAATGGATAATTAATGAATTTGTGGATACGAAAACGAGGTAGCAGGTTAGTGCAATAGGTAGTACTAATCAAGCGCAACTATAGAAATTTATTTTATATCAATACTTCTAACAACAACTGAATGATTGATTATTTAAGAAAATTAAAATTGCAACGGAACGTCAGAAAGAGCTCGTTGCTGGAAAAGTGATTCAAAAGGAATAACATGAGTGTGCGATTTAACATTTTACATTATAAAGCACTGAACTCTAGTAAGTTAAATACCAAAATGCATTTGATTAGATTATACAAATTGACAAGCACTTATTGATAGCTTTGAAGTTACAAGAGAGACAACAAAGAAGGTAAGGTTTAGATACAAGCTTAATATAACAAGGCATATGTACAGCCAAAGCCACATAATCAAAGTCTTATTGTTACCTCGAAGGCTGAGATTGTACACAGAGACAAGGGATGCTACAACGCTTATGTTTACGTAAACTGAGCTGAATCGTTGGTATCGTTATAAAGTTATTCATAATTTAAGCTGATTACAATTGTTAGTATAGGAATAAGATTTACAAGCTTGACTGTCAACTGTGGTGAGTCAAAACTCTTTCCAGCAAGGGCTGGAAAGTTACATGGCACATTGGTACACAACAGTTATTATTAGTAATTACTTACAAACTCAATACGATTAAAGCATTATAATTTGCATTGAATAATTTAAGTAAAGTAACCTTTGTTCAGTTTGCGACTGAACAAATACAAACTGATAATTATTCCTAAATGGGACATATTTATAAATAGCGATGACGACGAATTCGTTTTAAATGCGGTTCAGCTGGAAGTAATGCTTGAAAGTCAGAGTCTTCCGATTCCGATGCCATCGCATTTCAAAGATCTGATTTTTACTCAAATTCGGATTGTTTTCACATAATTCCCTCGTGTAAGTTGTGCACGGCATCAAAATTATGACAACTTGTAGTTTATATGCGGTGTAGCTTACGAAGTCGATTTTCTTCCCCAAAGGATCTTAAAAATAATAAACGACTAAAATGTTTTAATACCTGTCAATGTTTGATGAGTGGGAAAGATGATGTGTCCTATTTTCATTCCAATGATTTGTATTCCAATGATTGTCTCCTAGTCCCACACTGGATATACTGATATTCGTCAGCAATGCTTTACAAATATTCTATTGATCGTAGTACCTACAAATGGTTAACCTAGGGAGTTCATTTATGTGCAACAATAGTCATCTTATTCAAGCTTGTTTGCAAAGTAACTTGCCGTTGTGAAGAACTAACAGCAACTGAATATCTAAATGATAAATTACTCAAACTTTCAGGCTCAGTAACATTGTAATAGAAATAACGGCGAATATCTTAAGAAAGCATTTTTTAATATTCTACCAGGGTAATACTGTGCTGACAAAATGAACGCTTTTGTATTGCCATAATGTCCTTTTTTGATTTGCCAATTTATCCTATTCATTTTTGCCAATATGTCCGGACACCTAGCTATTTTATATTAGTTTAATAGATATATAAAGATATATAAAGTAGAAATGACTGCTTTCATTAAATCATTGACATTTCATTTCCACCCAGATCCAGATCCACCTAGAATCCTTGGCGAAAAACACTCAAAGCCCTGCACTGGAGCCTCAAAGCACAACGATGCAACCGAATACGATTTCCCCAGCAGTTATTGTGGTAGTTGGTGTTGGTAGTGGAGGTAATGCCGTTTCAGTTTGGAGGTTGGTTTTCGACAACATATTGGTCGTAGGAACCGAAAGACTCTTCGGAAGACGACGGTGAGGACGATGACTACTTTCCAGCCCGGTTTCGTCCGTCGGTCACATCGGCACGCACTCGGCACGCACTTCTATTTACCACATCACGCACACACTCATCACGAACAAGACGATACGTAAAGGGCAAGGATGAGAACGAAAGCGAGTAATGAAAGACGAAAGGCGAAAACTATAAAGGAAAACGATGGGCGATATAGACGAGAAGGACGGGGTGGGAGTGGATAGTGGGACGTGAGAGCAAAGTAACATTTCTCATCAACTGCCCGCTTTTCTCCCGATCCGGGGCAAATATTCCCGTCAAAGTGTGTGTGCAAGCTTGATATTGGTATTGATAGCTGGCTTGAAACTTTGTTTGTGTACACTACACGCACTTGGACTTGGATTTGGTCTTGTGTCGTGAGCAAATTGGAAATGAAATGCGGGTAGAAGGACGAAGGAACGAAGGAAATAAAGAAAGGCTGTAACACCTTTGCCTTTGCAAAGTGCAGGGTGAACTGTATGCTAGAAGTCTGGATTAGTAGAAACACCTTTAGTTTTAATAGAAGTATACAGCTTCCGCGTGCAATTCCTGGTCCTGTCAACTACGTGTGTAAAATTGTGCATTCGCTGTGTGCTTAATCGATCTTCCAAAAAAGAATTCGAATACATATTCGGACAAATTTAGGAAACAGACGGGGAGTAAAGTATGTTGAGGATGCTTTATTTCTAAACCCTGTAAAGGATTGAATGGTTGCCATTACCACCATCAAAGACTTGTGGTGAACGCCATTGCCACCACGCTTACTACTCAAACTGCGATCACGACGAAGATCATCGAAATTCGATTAGATTCTTGATAATTGCTGAAACTGCAGACGCGAGACTGGAGATTCGACTCGAGACGTGGAATAATAGAATCTGATGAAACATTTAAATGGGGAGGAATAAGGAGCCTAAAATATCATGCGATGTAATTATCTTTTACTTTCTAGCTTCCAATATAATCACCAAAGGAAATGGATCAAATAGCAATATCTCCTGTACAGTTAGTGCAGTGTGTACCTATTCGAAGTACTCGAACCCGCTTCTGCTACTGCTTCCTTCATCGATCCTACTTCCTGATGGAGTTTGTAAAAAAACTAATAAGTAATTCATTAAATTGATTAGAAATCAGATAATGTAATCTTGTTTGACAAAACTAGAGTTCAGGCCTAGGGTTGGGGTGGAAATTTTGAATAATCTCATGTAATAATGATACTGTTGCGTTCATAATAAATTAAATGTGTTTTTCTAATGGAGTTTTCTCCATTCGTATAAGATTACTGTGATGTATCGTGTTTTTTGGTTATCGCTGACGATGAATTCATGGATCATAGTTGGCTTGGTTTAGTTTGAATTGTACTGGATTGGTGTGGGACTTTGGGGTCGCCTGTGCGTGTCAACCAATGATTCAAAATCCACGCAAAAATACACCTCCATGACAAACAATAGGGCCTGGTCTAGAGTTGCCGAAGAGAAGGGAAGACAGAGGGTTTGGTAAATATATGCGCCTACCTGTTCCGAGCTCTGACTAATATCTTTCCTATCCTTCTTTCTGTCTCCCTACCTTACCTGCAATTATATCAAATTAAATGATCACGCAAAGTCAACTGTATAAGGTGTATCCAGGTGTATCCATAAATGTATAGTTACTGTAGGAAAAACTATTTTGGGGAGAATTTGAGACACTATTGCATCAAGATAGCATCAGCACGTCAAACAGTAGCAGCACAGTGATCGTGAAAGTGGACAGGGACAGGACACCGGCATCAGCATCGACGTCGAGTCGAAATATGCGTGGGAAATCTATTCAATCTTCCCCCACTCGAAATAATTACAAAGGCAATGTACATCGATAGTATCTTTCGTCTTGAAATCCTTTTCGAGTATTAGTCCATTATTCATTCGTGATTCCATTTTTGAGCTTGGCTCTAACTTTGAGTTTTGACCAAAAACCACTAGCTATAAAGATCTCAGAAAATATTGGCATCTTAAAAAGGTTATAGTTTTCTAAAATAAATAAATCTGTAAATCCAAAATGGGGGGTTTCTATGAAGGATTTGATTACAATGAAAAATAATCCTCAGTTGCTAAAATATTGTGAAACTAAAACAAAATGAAGACTGGAAATTTAACGCACTGTACATAGGTACAAACAACCTTTTTAATTGACAAGGGATCGAATGATCATTAGCCTTTCGTCGATAATAAACCTTTAACATTTTTGTTTCTGCAAAGTTGCTAAGGTTTCCAAAACAATGAAATCAGCGGACTTTACTTTTTTTCTGCATGCATTACGCTATCTGTACACAGGCACTACATCAGCGTCAGGTTGGAAGCTGTCTGAGGTAACATTTTCCTTTCTCCTTCTCTGTTGTTTAACTTCTAAATATTTCTTCAGCAATGGATCCCTTATCTTAAAGATTGTGCCCTAGGTCGCAAGTATGTCATTTTGAGAGGAGGACAAAAGAAGGATTTGTGGGATGAAAACCAGAATGGGACGAAAGGGTGATACATAATGGATTGGAAGAACACGTGGAGATGTTTGAAGAGCAAAAGCAAATAATATACGTGTGTATACCAACGAACAAATGACGAACTGATGTAGTTTTTGAAAATCGGGGATTTGCCGATTGTCTCACGTTATTAGGTTCATAGCACATGGACACATAACGCGAAACGATACAATGGAGTACAATTCGAATCGGTAAGATTCGATTCGTAGAAAGCTGGAGCAATTGGAGCATGTTTTTTAAGTAGTAGTGCCTTTTCAGCCTTACAGTCGTAATAAGTTTTTTTAGCAAGAAACAGGAGCAGACTTTGAGCTGGAATGACTGTGTACACTGTAAAAATTAAACAATCTTAAAACAAGAAGACATGTATACATATGTATCTGAAACACCCACTAAAAACCCTACTCGTATTTAGTACCACCTTGAACTCAGTTTGGGTACATCTTAAATGCATTAAAAATACGTTCATGCACTTTAGATTTTGAGATGCACTTTAAAGGAGTTTTGAGATACTCTCAAACTGCATTCAAGATGCAACAGTTTTTACACTGTATTCTTATCCTTGTCCTGGTCCCGATTTCGTCTCTATTATTTACCTACATTTCCCCCACGTATTGAAATCTAATCGTACTTTAACGAAAGGTACTTTGTTGCTAAAACAGGAAACAGGAGAAGGGATACACTGACAAATGGAAACTGCATGTATACATGAGATTAAGACCAGTATCTGCGTGTCTATGTACATATATGATAGATATTGTCATACACTTTTAGGCATTTGAGACGTACATTTAGATTCAGAAGCAAGAGCAGAAATAGCGGGAGGGGAAAATATATGTTAACTATAGTACTTAACGTATTACTGGATCTGGAAGTGGATCTAATTTTGGGAACGAAAAATAAAGCAGTTGGTACAGAAGAATTGTGTTGACAGGTATGAAACCTGCATATGCATAGGTAGGGTAGGAAAGGCAAGAGTAAAAAAGAAAAAGAAGAAAGGAAAGGTAGACTCTATCAACTCTATCTTCGTCTCACGATAAGCTTCTTTCAACGAGTGCGTCTCTCAGGAGACGAACAAGACAAAGACAAACCGGATGGAAAGAAATCGAAAGGGAAAGCAAGACAAGACGTTTCAGACTGTGATGCGACTTTTTAAACTTTTGAAAAATTGCAAGGGGAAATACGTTACCTACGCAAAGCAGAGGCAGAAGGGATATCTTACGTAATCTTCTCTGCAATAAGTGAACAGACATACACATACGTAAGCATGTTACACTTAAATTTCAAGAGTCAGCTTCTCTATATCCAAAAAGATTTTCTATGTAACTTGATCCTTCAAATATAGCATATAGAGTAGTTTGCACTCGAAAGAAAGGAGGGAGCAAGATAAGGAATAACGAGGAGAGGCAATATTAAAGTTTTTTTTTTGAAATTTTCTAATCGTAAGACAAGCTAATTATAAAGTAATATTTTGAAATAATTGAGATTTCCTTAAGAAGGAAAGAGAGTGGTTTCTAATGAGGACTGGAAATACACATACAAAAAATGGCTCAAAGTTCAAGCGAAATTGAGAGTCTTTTGCTTTTTTGTACCTATAGCAAAGTATGTGTGGGTACTGTGTATTTTCCAAAAAGTTGTAGTTGGAAGCACCGTTAGATTAAACTCGACGACAGGTCTATATAGTCCTCAAGGCTCATGGAACAGTTTTATATTCCACTACTGATGAGTATTTCATTGGAAACATTAACTAAATTACTTTGCGTGTACACTGTAAAAATTAAAAAGAAAACCTACAGGTTTTCAGCGTTTTAGATGTATTTTTTCTTGTTTTAAGATTTTTAATTTTTACAGTGTAGCTGATAGCTGGCAGATGTGTATCAGGCCATTATTTATACAAATATATAGTACCGAGGTATATGCATACAATATGAACATGAACATGATTACGATCTTAAGATGATCAGGTGTCATGTCTGTGACATTCTCAACTAGTATATCATAGCATGTGGTTTCGAGATGCCGTTTCATTCGTAGGCAGGTATGTACATTTATATGTATTTGGTGGCTGGTTAATTTACTATAATATATTTATTTATCTAAACATTGACAAGACTGGGAATATGGAATTAGAATATTGAATGAAATCTCATGTGCCCCGCATCTCGGTTCCTTTCAGGAAATGAGGGAGCAGAAAGAGGGGATTGAAATGGAATAAGTAAATACAAGCAAACATAGAGAGAGGTTGGATGGAAATCGGATAATCGGATGAGATCAGGAACATTTTAAATGCAACGGGACGAGAAGAGAGTAGATAAGACTGTAACACCAAATACGAACTGCTGGAGTTAAAGGCAGGGAAAGGTCGGACAGGTCAATGCAACACAACTTGATTACAACTGCCACTAGTTGTTTGAATAAAACACAGAAACAACTTCGAGTCAATAATTTATACGTAAATCCTAAAAATTATGCTCGCGCTCCATTATAATAATCGTATTTTGGGTTATAAAATTTGAGTGTGCGTTCAAAACCGTGGAAAATATTAAAATATCTCCATTTGATTGCAGTTCAATGGAATGAATTATTTCTAGAATTAGAGATTGCAAGATTCATGAGTAATACTATATATTAGACATTATTCAAATTAGTAAGCCTATCCATTATCATTTAAAATTAGGTCCAAAAATAATCAGACTCTGATCATTTTGATTGTAATAGGAATGCAACCGTTTTCCTAATTGCATGCAAGCTATGAAAAAAGGCTGAGATATAAAGATAAAGAAGAATTGTATGTAAGGAATAGCGAGGCGCAAAACTTGCATTCTGTAATAATTGACGATTGACAATACGAATAATTTTCTCTTATTCACAAAAATATGTTCGGTAATCATAACATTTTGACAGTTATAGCTAAAAGTGTATTATTGGCCACAGGCACTTCACATTCTACAAGTAATTTTAAAAACGGTGTATTTACTACACTAGTTATTAGACCTTCACGTCTATAACTAACTACAACTAAAGCACGGTATAAAGGATGTGTTTACTTGTCGTTCTTCACACTTACTTAGAATTTTAGACTTGGATTGGATTAGCATTCATTATAAACATTCCAGATGTAAGTAATTTTAATTAAACTATACAAAATCATTTTCAAGCCAGTGTACTGGCAAATATTACATTCTTTGTCAATTACAGCGATAATGACATTGGATGTACCTTGTAATTATTTAAAAGATGAGAGCTATGTAGGTTGAACAAGCTAGAGCTTGGACTGGAGCAGAGCTTTAATCAATCAGCTGTTGTACTTGAACTCGTCAACATAATTAGTTGAATATCGTATTTTTGTACGCACGTAATGCGGTGATTTGGTGATTGCATGAAGATGGTTAGAATTTTATTCCGTAATTTTGATTTAATTATATTATACTGCCAGACGTCGAAATCTAGTATTTAAGGATGCTCAACTATATGATATAAATGATTGTGTGCACAAGTAATTAATTAAAAAGTAAGTTATGTATTGCACTTCATACGAAACAAAATCACACTGACGATTGACGCTCCATGATAACTAATATTTCCAAAGCAATTCAATTTACGAATTCAAATCTCAGGTATGCGCGATATATGTACTACTGTGTATCCGAATTACAATAATTACAAACCTAATAAAAGAAGATTCATTTAGGAAGAAACGCAGATACCCGATAATAACAAGTAATCATTAACCATTCAAGGAAGACTATCTTGGTTAGCTGGCGCAATGTTCGATTCAATTTAATTAATTAAAAAGAGTTGCTGGAACTAAAGAACAGATACATCAGCAGCTAGATACGTGGCTTTCAATAAAATTCATTACAATTACAGTCAAAAGAACAACAACAAAAATAATTGTGATAGCCATCGAAATCACCAATGGAAATAGAGGAAAATAAAATCAAAAATCGTGAACTCGTGGTTTGAATATACAAAAACGGCATGATTCGGATGACAATGACACGATTACAACCAAGTACAGGTATTTAGTACTTATGTTTTACTAAGGAAGGTAGACGTAGGTCATCGACGATACTGGTGTAAAATAATTGGAAAGGAGCTCGAGGAAGAAAGAAAACTCAGGAAAGGAGAGTCGGAGTGTGAATGTTTACAATTTGGCCTTGGTTGCTTTCTCGATTTCTGACTGGAACTCTTTCAACTTCATGGCCAAACCCATGTTACCCTTGATCTTCAACTTTCCTTGGAAGAAAGCCTTTTGTGCATTTAGATTTCCAGACATCAAGTCCAAGAGATCACTGTCAGAGAGTTGCAGGACGACGTCAGGAGCAGCTGTAAATTGAATCACAGTACAATCTCATTAGTCAATTTCGAATACAGGATCCAGGTCCGGACTAGTGTTGAGGGACAGTGTGTATAGATACGTGATTACATATGTAGATACTACAGGAATACTTTGGCTTTCGCGAAAGTTTCTCGTCTTCTACGAAAAACTGAAAAGACTATCTTCAATCAGTAATGCTACATTACAGTGGCATGACACAGGTATAATTAAGTTATAAGATCACAAACTTTATCCACTAGTTCAGTTAGTGTTTCCTCAAGTTCTCAGTACCTGTTCATTCATGTACAAAACATATAACACAAAGTCACCTACATAACTTACTACGTTAGAAAATAATATGAGCTACTCTCAATTCATTAAGTTACTGGAACTGCCCTGCTTAAATATGACTGTATGTGCTCCAATTGTTCAGACTCAACTATTTGTCAAGACCTAACTAGAAAACTATTGTATAAACAATACTAAAGGCTAAACACAAGAAACAAAGCCCGTAATAAGGTTAAATCTAAACCTAGTCTTCCGCAAAACTCGTTTCAAATACTTTGGTGACAACATTGATAAAGGCGATAAAACTCTGTTAATTATCAGTTACTACTTCATGGTAAGACTAACATGAACTTACTTTTGCCTTCAAACTGAACGCTTCCGTTTCCATTCTTAACGTCGACGATCCAGGTAGCTTCTTGTCCACCCGGTCCTCCACTTACCTATGAACCAAACCAATAGGCAAAATGGGTTAATAATTAAAAAAGAAATAAATAACAGGGTTTACCCCATCTTTTATTAATTAAATCATTTAAATCAAGAAAAAGTTGACTGCTTATGATTATAAAAGGCACTGAGACTTTTGAAACCTCACCTTAAACCCGTAAACGCCATTAATCCTCTTCACCAATGCAGCACCATCGGTCTCTAGAGTGGCTGCCAATACCTTGAAGATTGGAGCACATTTAAATCCGTCACCGGCTGTCATATTGCTTGCTGAGTTTCTAAACAAACAACAAATAAAATATGTGCATACAATCCATTCCAAAACTGTTGGCAGCAAATCAAATTTCTCTCTTTCTCGACATTGGTTGTGCAAAGAGAAACAATTAAATACTGGACAATGTACATGTCACATGTTAGTACATATTACTTTTGCTAATCAAAACTATTGGAACTACCTAAGTAATCTGCATCATGTATTGCAATTTGACAACGACCATGAATTTTAACTACACAAACACCATTAAATTATTAAATAAATAAATATACGTACTAGTTCACTATTACTTTGACTTTTTACTAATGCCAGGATCCTTCGCGGGGTATACAATTTACAGCCCTACGCAACTAAATAACAAATTATATAAAATTCAAACTGCTTGCCATTAAATGCAAGATGTAAATTATAATTGCAAGGATAATCCACTAGTGAAACTGAATAACTTTTACTCGATCATAATTTTTCTGCAAAGCTCAATCTTCATGTAGGTCCTAGGTACATACTCCACTTAATAAAATGATATCTACCTAAAGGACTTTCACAAGTTCGCGGCTGCAGAAGTAGTTTCTACTGGCTTATTTTATCTTCCCTCATGAGGTAAAAGTCTCACAACAAGTCACGAGCACAAGAGACGCCTATTTAAACAGAGATCGTAAACGTCAAAGGAAGTACCTATATAGAGATTAAATTGTTCAGGATTTACTACCCAACGAAGATACTGGAAAGAAGAACAGAAACAATAACACTGATTTTCAAATCTTTAACAATATCACTAACAGACTTTAAAAGAAAATGGAGCAGTGGATGCTTTGAAAGTAACAGAGTTACTCTAAAATTTTCAAAATACTAACCTAAATTACTAATGATACTTGTTCCTTTTAGCGTGTGTGAGGAACACAAAGTGCAATAAAATAATGTGAATTAGAAGTATAAGCACACTGTGCAAACAGACCATCGTATTTTAATCCTTTCAATATCCATTACTCATCCCCGCACTTTATTAGCTCTCGCGACTACACGGGACTATGAAATGAATAACGGGTAATGACAGTGTTAAAATAGGTAAAATGGTATTTGGGAAAGTGTACTTACGAGACTTGACTTTGACTTGCACTTGGGTATGCTAGTTGGTATAGAGTGACGACGACTGCCCCACCAAGTCCGAGATTGTGTTGAAGAGCAAGTTTAGCACCTGAGACTTGTCGTGGTCCCGCTTCTCCCCGTAGTTGCCAACAAAGTTCTGCACACTGTGCTAATCCTACAATGAGAATAGAATCATAAATTTATAAATCATTTATCACTGGTTTTTACACTCATGTTTCATTTGTCACTTGAAGCATAACTAAATTATGGAGTACCTACCTACGTGCGTACTCACTAGTTTATCAGCAAATCAATACGTTCTTTTCAATTTTACTATCTAAGTACATATAGACATTAAATTTTACCTGCACACTTTTTATAATGCAAAAATTTCTACACTATTATACTAATGCAGTCATGGAAAACCAAATATATACATATGTACGTTCTCTAGTAACCACAATATAGTAACCATAGATATTTTTTAACTATAATTAGTAGCAATGACATGATTGAAAGGGGACATGACCATCTAGCTATGATGGATAAAACGCAGAGAGTACATATCGAATGTCAAATATTTCTAGGATGTACGTAACTATAGACACCTACTATAATAGAAAAATGCAGATGAATAAATATGATTATGATCATTGCTCTGTCCGGTATATTGATTATTGGTAAGTAGGTGGTATGAACGTACAACATTTACCTACCTTACTTACCACACAATCGCAATGACAAACAGTATGGACAAACAATGACAATGACAATTTACTGAGTGATGATGGCACTTGAATCAAAAATTCAAGTACTTCAAGACAAGCAATTTTCCATTTTTAGCAGAGCGAGTTACGAACTATGCCTTCATAATCAATGTTTTTTTTGCTTCTGTTTATAACGGATAATTGTCTATATCTTCTCAAAATATTTTCCCAATAATAATAATCTCAATTTGGATTCTGTTCACTCTCCTGCTGACTATGATTGTGGCCTGTTATTCCCCTCTGAACTCAATACACTTCACAATGTCCAATGACATGACATGACGTTGATGAGATGAGGTCATGAAAATAGATAACAAAAAAATTCTATAATCGATAATAAATATCGTGTAATATTACCACATTTAATGTTACTCTACTGTGACAGACAAGCACAGCATTGACGATACTGTGAATGTAAATTAATGTTGGGACTAAAAATGAATGCTTGGATTACTCTAGCTTTTTTGATAAATCATACATTCTTACAGATGACGGACGATAAATATATATAAGACAAGGAAGGACAACATACATACTGATTTCGAATTTAATTATAGAACTACTTTGACTTTTACAATTATCCGCATGTCGACAAACACAGTTCCAATAATAACAATTAAATAAATCGGCTGAACAAAATAAATTTTTTATAAGACCCAGGAAAATTAACCATTGTCATGCATAAAATGATTGCAATTGTAATATTTTAAAATGACAATGACAAGACTTAAAATCAAAATTCAAAACCATTTAATATAATAATTATAAATGCTTTACCTTGCGGAGACAGAAAGAGAAAAAGAGAGAGGGAGAACAAAAATGACTGGGTAAATGGTAATTACGAAAATGAACCAAAAAGATGGCACTAGGTCGACCACTTCACACAGACTATTCGATCATTAAATGATGTGAAATGAAATTACCTGAGAGGAGCGAGTTGCCTCTCTATCTTTCTATCTATCTCATTCCCCCGTCCATTTACCACGCCGATGTAAAAGCCAAACCAAAGGAAATCCTTGTTATAGTCGAATATGTACTATATGAAGTGGTGAATATATTCTACATCGAAATAATTATATTGTCGAGTATGTAACTCGTACATAGAAAAGAATTATGTAACTTTTGACAATATAGTAGAATTACCTTTGCGCGTAAACTGAAATGAGGGAACAACAAACACAACACGACAGCAGCCACAATAACAGAAACAACACCACTATTCCATTCAACTCAACTCAACTGAATGCAAGGTCCTATAGCCTAGCAATTCAATCTACTTACGGTCACTATCACCATTTTACAATTTTATATGGAAAAAAAACTTTAAAGTTTGTTTTTCTCATGGGTGGATGTGAATGTGGGGATAGGGATATACGAGGAATAAACGGATACAATTATATGCGAAAAAATTATCATTACATTACATTATGAAGCTTGAAACCAATGACTCGTAGAGGTATAGTTACAGATATATAGCATCCTTACAGTACAACACATATAGGTACATTGTCTCTTGTTTCATTGGATTTGATTTGATATGACAACGTCCGTCAGCTATAACGAAGACGGGGACTGCCAATACATTAAATTCATATATGAAATATCTATCTCCACTTACTACTTTATCCTTAATTGTCACAAGTAAAACACATAACCCGAAAGTAAGGTTGCTGGATGGTAAATGTAATTAAAAACAAAATAAACCCACCACCTCACCGCTACCTATATGTACATAGGTATGCCTAGTTATAATGATAATTTTCTACAGTAGCTGAATGGATCGAAACTTGTCAAGTTAACTCCTTTACCAAGATTTATGTACACACTATTATTAGTTAACTATATTTTAATTCCAGGGTACCCAATTATTGCACAAGGAAAATATTTAGGTACTAGTACGTCGCTCGTAGTAGTTAAACTGCAACAATAATAAGTGCCACCTGTAAGTATTTACAATTCACATTTTTCCTTCCCCAAAGATCTCAACTGCTAAATCAACTGCTAAGTAAAATAATTTAAAATACAGATACCTACATTAGCTTATGTCTCAAATACTAATTTATACTTCATACCATATGAAAATACCCAAACCAGAACATAAAATAAAACATACATACCGGCTTTAATTTTAAATTCTAATATCTGGTTATTCTTATTAAGAAAATACAAATCATACAAGAGAGTAAAGAAAGTTTAAAACGTTTTTTTAAACAACCAAATTTTGCAGTGCTCAAGTACCCTGCTGTGAAGCGAAAATAAAACACCGCAGCTAAAATGATAAATAGGAATAATTACGAAAACGAACACATATGTTGAAGCACCAACGACGTGAATTAATGAGGGGAAAAGATGAAAAAATAAATGTACTGGATGACAAGAAGAAAATGAGGCTTACGGTAGAGCAACTGCTACGGGCAGATTGTCAAATCCTGACTATATAAGCGGCAAGTCAAGTAAGAGATGAGATGAGACGAGATGAAATCTACGAAACTTTACGTTTAAGTCAAAAGTAGAATGTAAGATACCTAAGTTACGATACGATGTAAGTAGTGCTCTCTTCTCCCTGTAGCTCTTTACTATGACTGACGATCCTATAAAATATGAAATAAAAATGTGCACAACTACTCCAAATTCCACAGAAGGTAGAATCGCAGAATATCTACACGGCTACTTGGACTAGACCAAGCAGATTCTAGTAGAATCCTTCTACGTACTCAGTATTCAAACGTGCGATAAGTGCATTTCCACATCATCAACATCAACATTAACATCAAACAACTGCCAAAGCAAAAGCAAAAGACACTCAGTTTCCAATCCAATGGAATTATGGAATGTAATGCAATGAAGCACGAAGACGAGTACAAGTTGGTGAGCTGCAAAAAATCCAAGAAATATATATGCGGAGTGATGTGGACGTGTGAGAGGAAAAAGACAAGCTCTCCCAAACTACAGAACAACAGCAATAGCAACAACTGAAAGGAAAAAGGTCTAAGTCCAAGCAAAAGCACAGGCAACGGCAATGAACAAGTGTCGACGATGACGACGACCTGTTCGAACAAGTTGGAGTCCTTGAGAAACTCTATCACAAATATTGAGCAACACAAGCTAACATTCATGTTTTTCATACAACAAAGTCAATTTCTAAAGCAAAACCAAACGAAGATTATAATCGCGAACGAGAGTACTGCTAAATATGCACGGTGAGATACGCAGTTTCTATAAGATTTTGAGTTGTAGTTGCTTCCAATTCGTTCTAGAATTCCATATATATATGTATATGCAGATGCACTATAAGCATAAGCTATTGTGTAGTTATAGTTAGTGTGCAGTAAAAGTGTGGAATAATTATATTAAGATAGAACAAGTATCGAGGAACAAAGCTGAATACTGAATACACTCATTAACTAGCGACTGTAACGTTCCCACCACAATCACATACTTACATACATGTGATAGAAAAAATCACCAGTTTCTCAAGTTTAAAGCAACGTAGGAAAGATACAAGTCGGAGTAAATTGACTACACAATACTAAGAACTAATAAAATGAATAAATTCTCACAGTACTGTGTAATTATAATCATCACTATTGCTATCGCAGTATTCTTCTGAATTCCAGAAAGTTGAACTTCAGAAAATGAGTAGATACTGTATGTTAGAACAGTAATAATATTAGCTGCTTTATCACTTACTGTCTAATGATAAAATGATAATAGGGACAGTAGTGAGTTGGTTATGCATGCTGAGTTATGCTGTGCTGTTTTATGATTTTCTAGCAACCTATTCCACTAGAAATGAAATTAGAAAATTAAAAAAAATAGAAAACTAACGAAAGGATAAAAACAAAATGAGTACCTATATACCTATAGTGTGCAATGCTAACGGTGTAGCCATGAAGTATAATGCCAGGATGGAAATAATGGACACATATAGTATAGAAAATAATTTCGCACCTGTTGCTCCCAAGGGATGACCTTTGGAAATAAGACCACCAGATGGATTGACGACCACTCGTCCACCATAAGTATTGTCCCCTCGATCGATGAATTCCCCAGCCTTGCCTTCAGGACAAAGTCCCAAAGCCTCGTAGGTGATAAGTTCATTTGCCGAAAAGCAATCATGAAGCTCCACAACATTGACATCTTCGATTCTCTTTCCAGCGTGAGCGAGTACCTTTTCGGTTGCTTTCTTGGTCATGTCATACCCAATAAGTTTGATGGCACTCTTCTCTTCAAAAGTATTGGGAAAATCTGTGGCCATTTCCATTCCTAAAATCTCCACAGCCTTACCCTGCAGGTTGTGGGCTTTGACGAAGTCTTCAGATACAATAAGAGCTGCAGCTGCACCGTCGGAGGTTGGACAACATTGGAATTTTGTTAGGGGCTTGTGAACTTCCGGAGAGTTTAGAATTTCTTCCAGAGTGCGCTTTACTTGGAATTGTGAACTTCTGCGATTTGTTGTACCACAAAGGGACACAAATATGGATAAGGATTAGGAATTAAACTTCATACTAATTTAAATTGGCTTCAAACCCTTATCATTGATTTTTGTAACTATTACTGTTGTCAAAATTAACTTACGGATTATTAATACCGTGGGTATGGTTTTTCAAGGCTACTTTAGCAAAGTGTTCTAATGTCGTTCCGTACTTCTCCATGTGCTCCACACCAGCATTCCCGAAGAATTGGGCAGCCATCGGAGCAGCAGAAATACCAACAGTCTCAGCCATCATTTCTACGTGTTTTTCTAGAGGATTTGTTTTATTAGGAAATGCTGTTCCGAGAGAGCCTCTTTCCATTTTTTCGAAACCCAATGCTAGAACACAATCAGCTTGTCTTCCGGCAACTAATTGCTTTGCCAGATAGAGTGCTGTCGAACCCGTTGAGCAGTTATTGTTTACATTATAAATTGGAATTCCAGTCATTCCCACACCGTACAAGGCACGTTGTCCACAGGTAGAGTCCCCTGAAAGTATCCGAAATTCTTTATTACATACTGTCGACTGTATTTTTATTAGGTACCTATTTTACATAATCATATCAAATTACAAATGCATATATATGCAAATTAAAAAATGCGAGCACAAATTAATCAGAATGACGATGAAGAGTAACAAACCATAGACATATCCAACGCAAGCTTGCTGAACTTCAGAGTATTTAAGATTAGCATCGGCTAGAGCTTTATTTACTGCTTCTTGGGCCATTTCTGGATAATCCGAACTCGTCCCAGGTTTTGCGAACTGGAATATATTACCCACAAAATAAAATGCAATCACACAAAAGTAGAAAATAACAAATACCTATTAAACACTGACGAAAACAATATTTATTACCTTGGTCATTCCGACGCCAACAACGTAAACTCTTCTTGATGGATCAGACATTGTTATAGAATACTGTTTACTAATGACCGTTTTTGGGAAAAATTCTGTGAAAATAACAGAAATAAGCGGTAAATATAATTGGAATAATTGATAACAAATTAATTCTAATCAGAAGTCAATGTCAGTCTTGGTCGTGGTACCGGTATCACAAATTCTTTAAAAAGAAATACCTATGTCCTTATTTAAACATATACAGCACTGTATCCTCAAATATACTGTAATGCAATACTCAAGAGAAAAAATACACTATAGAACTTCCTTACTTCGTTTTGAAATGATTAATTTAATGACAGCTAAACCATAGACTTTGTGGTGGCAGTATCAATGACTTATAGGTTTAATATATTGCGCAAGTAACTAACTACAATAAATTACATAACAATTAGCGATGCTGGTTTCCTTTACACACTCTTATCAACAGCAAGGTTGACAAGCCAAAACTAAAAAGATAAATAATCAATTATAAATATTTGTTACTTGGTAAAATCCCTCTGAAAAATACTAGCATTGCGATTGTGCTTTGATTGAATATGGTGTAGTACAAACAGTCCAAAACAATGAATTGTCCGCACTATATTGTCTAATGACAAACTGACAAGAACCACTGAAACCAATCGTTAGGGCAGTAACTGACTGACTGTTGATATTGATAGTCGATGGTCAAAGAACTGAATTTTGGCACTAATCTGTTAAGTAGGTACTTGGACTCAATTCTCAACTTGTTACTTTCATTTACATACACCTATGCTTATACTGCGATCAACAAAATACTTCAAATCCTATTTCCCCTTGACTTGTGATTTTAGCACAAACACTTTGATTGAGAAAAATTATGAAATCTACAAGTATCAGGACAGGAGGGGAAGCAACCTATCACTGTACTTGGGACACATGATTATCTATATCATATTGATGTTGAATATTATTCATTATTCGGGTCTGAGGTCGGTACCTCATTTGTTTAGGCACAATTTGCTAGATTTATAACTAGTTAGTTGAATGGAAGGGAGGTTTATTTCAAACTTTAAATGATCAACGATCAGAGATAAAAAACAATAGCGAATTCCTAACAGAACATGTACATGGTGTACAAGTTTTTTAACAACACCAACATCACAAGAACATACACAATAATTTAGGGGATCCCCAATTCCCAGAAAGAAACCCCCAATCACCAATTGCCAATGAAGATTGTCTATACTATCAACTATAGACCTAAGTAATTAGTAGCGATAGTTGATCACTTTTTAAACCATGATCAATTATTTGTATGCAGTACTACGTAATAATTTGTCAAGCAAGAGTCAATTATCAATATTGGTACGTCTTGATTGATTGGCATTACATTACACAAATGATGAATGGCATGATCGAAAGTAGAAGTCATAGCACAAGGCGTAATTATGCGTAAATGGTAAATGTCAAAGAAAACTTTAACATCAATAATCATCCGCAGAGAATAATAATTAATTATTATATTATTTGCAGTAAAGTAGCCTACAGGTAGGTGATAGAGAACACATTAATTAATGTTGTAAACAGCTATGATGATCACCGGTAATTTAAATTGAAGGGCTGAAGGCCATTTGAGTTTGATTTGAAATCGAATTTTAAACTTCAAACTTACCGACTTAAAATCGTATGTAGATTGTGATTGCGTCAACTTTTAGTAAGAAACTAAATTCACTTTAGAAGAATGAAAGACTAGTAATTATAGTAATAGCGGTTGAAATAGGCTTGAGGTTACGGTTGTCACAACGTTATGTACTTAACTTAAGTATGTAATTCACAAAAAATATCACAGAATCAAGGGCACAAACGTGTTCTCACCTTTCCACGAGGGCGACTACAGCTGAACTGACTTTTGTTTCGAGAACTGCATTTACTCCTCGTCCTCGTCCTCGTCCGATTGCCCATTGACAGTTGGAGCTGGACGAAGAGTGCGTCGTTCGTCTCATCTCCGTCTCGTGCTTCTTGCTTTTTACTTCATTCACCTTACCATTCCTTCCTTTGGTATTTGTTATTCCATTCAAACCAATCTCGGTATGTACTGTAAGTATGTGCTATAGTCTATGTCTATGGAACAATATAATTAACATACTATAATTATAATTGCCTATATACTATTATAAAGTACACAAACGCATCTCAGGAAGTCAGGAATTAGGAAGAGGAACAGACAGAGACAGGAGACAGGGAATTCAACAGTATAGTTATTACATTCATACTTTTTTAAGTTTCGATATTGGGGCTATGTACAATTACGGTCTAAAGTTTCTACGTAATTTCAAATAATTACTAATTACTACAAATTTTTTGTACTAATTGATTCAAAATTTTAGGTATCCGCCTGTACTACGATTTCATATTATGAAGTTTCTTTTTATTTTTGAAAGTAGCAACTTAGTTCTTTTACTTTTGACTTTTAATCAAGTTCACAAAATTATTTTCTTTCTCCAGCGAAATTATGCTTTTTTCTTTTATTACAGGCAGTTTAAGTCAATCGTCTCGGAATTTTTTATAGCACAATTTTTTTTACTTCTGATGTATTTAGCAATCTTACGGTCATATATTATGTGTAATTATATATTTTAGTTATTTAAAACAAAAAATCCACTTTGCATTATAATTTTGAAAATATTAGCGTGGAATGGATTCTAATAAAGAATTTAAATGTTACAATAATTTTCAGCAGTGTGTCTACGCTAGATATTTCAATTTAAAATAAAAAATTCAGCGTCTCTCAAAAATTACGACAAGGGAATTCTTAAAATTTAATTCATATTGCTTGTAAGCAATAGACAAGTACCATTTTCGTTCTTATCGGAACACGTCAGAACAAACTTTTACAGTCGACCTTGTCCGCCGAAAATCTGATTGGTCAACAGTCCAAAATCCATCAACGAATTAACTATAATTATATATTATATATATACCTATATACTAAATATATATTAGGTATGTTATGATTCCGAAATACTGCAGAAATTCGCTTAATTATTTTTTCATAACAATACTTAAAGTATTAAACAGGATTTGCATTCGAGATTTTACTTTTCGTTTTTATCCTTCATTTGACGTATTTTGAATAAATGTCGTTGGAGTTTCGCAATGTTTGCATCATTTCTTTTCCTAGATATAGTTGAATTTGCAAATATTGCTGGTTTTTCCTGCAGTCAGAGAAAGCCACGTCAATCGATCCTGTTCCGCAATGTGCATACTACTTACCTAGGTACATATACTTTGCTGAATGTTTGTTTTGTGTTTACACTGAATATGAAATGGAATTATGGAAATGGATGGAATGTAAAATAGGGATAGGACCTGTCTGGTGTCCAAGATAATAAATTATAATATTGTTTTTGTTTGCATAACGTAACTTGAACTAAAATTGCCGTAAATAGGAGGTTTGTAAAGAAAAACTTTTATACCTATATATAGTAGGTATATAGACCAACCAGTATCAATACGAAACGATGTCGAAAATCGAGATGAAGTAATATTGTAAAACTACTTGTCTTATTGTAATAATTTGTACATAATACCTACCTATGTTATATTGAATTATAATCGTAGCTACACTTAAATTATAGCTATACGGAATTGGTGAATGCAATATTTCTATTTATATCAATTGCATTTGACGGTGATGCTAATCCTATCATAAATTAAAAATTTATCCACAAACTTTATGTGATGTCCATTCCTTCCTCCAACTTATAGGTTATGAATGTACAGCTATGTAAGTATAAGTATGTACACATACGTTATAAACTTTCATATGGCTAAAATATAAAATATATCGAAAATTATGCTTCCTTCAAGGTAAAATAATCTGGCGTTTTTTAATTTTTCATCGTGAGCAAATTAAGCATTTTTGACATATGAATTAATTGCTCCGCAAAAGCACTTCCCTCGGTATGATTACATATGCTATGCGTTTACCTATTTACGGAATTCGAATACTTGTGTACAATCGGACTGCAATGCACTATTTTATACTTTGGAATTGCAGTACACATGTGTTTTTAGAAAGAAAATAAATTAAAAAGTTAGATTCTTTTTTTGACCGCGAATCAATCGGAAAGGTTTTAATTTTAAGACGACGTTTATTTTTTCCATTTTTAAATCGAGTACAAAATCATGTGAAAATTATACTTCTTACGGAGGATCATTATGCGATACAGGTTATTTTTCATCAATTTGTAGCCTTTCGAGCTATAAAAATTACTCTCACTGGTATTTACTTATTTTGGCGTTTAATGGATATCGTATTACATAGACATATATTAAATCAGCCAGTTTTTTTGTAAATACGCGTTTATGTATTACTCGCTACAAAGGAACATTCATATCTATAAGCAGGTATTAGTGTAATTAATTCCCATTCTAATATTATTATATCAAATTATTTCTAGTTTGGATGTTTAATTTTTGACTTAACTAAAAGAGAGCTTTAAAAAATTGGTGTTTGCCAAAGTCCATCAATGATAGTCATTGGCTAAAAATAAAGTTAGCACAAATATTGGACACCTTGAATAATGTCGATTTTACTACAAACAAAATTTCGCAAAAAACTAATTCAGTCGACTTTTGCGTTCAAGCATCTAACTCCGTCCATTGTATTAATGGGTTTCCTTAATATTATAGATTATATGTAGATATGTTTTGAAAAAGTCGATCAAAATAATGATTTTTTGGTTCCGGAAAAATACTTTTCAGATAAAATGCGAAGAAAATGTTTCTTTCAGCTTGAAAATGGTAAAACACAATGCTTATATATATTTTTAAAAAATTTAAAAACTTTTATTTTCTTGTACGATTTAATGCTTTTTGTTAGCTTTTAAGTGCTGAAGCTTTTTTGAACCATTAAATTAAAAATTCTAATTGGCGAATTGGTTTCATTAGGTTTTTGTAAACTACACCTTACGGGCAGACGTCGAAAATTGTTTGTTAGACCCTGGTAACCATATAAAACTAATGGAAAAAATAAAAAAAATTTCGGCGCACATTCCCGCCAAAACGGAGGCTTTTTTCGTTAAAACGAGTTTAAATTTGAAATCTACATACAATTTTGAGCCCATAGGTTGCTTTGAAATTATTCCTACATTATTTTTCAAAAGTAATGCTATTTCTCCCAGACAGACTTCAAGATTTTAAATGTGTTGATTTCATTATGTATTATAGGAGTTATTTTGTTTGAAAGGTCATGGAGGTCAAATATCCTCATGCCGATATTTTGATTCAAGGCGGCTTGGAATCAGAATTAAATTCTCTACAAAATGGTACCTATCCAATTAGTTAACATTTACAATTAGTACTTTTGGCGTCTTTGTGCGCACAAAAATACTGCCTTGACATGTGATTCAAATGGAAAAGCTCCCAATATATTTTCGACGTCAACCCTTAAATTAATTTTTGCCAATTTTTCTTTCGAAGTTCATTAATATATATGTCAAATAAATGGGTTCCAAAATGCTAAAATAATGCATTTTAGGGACTCATGTTTTAAATGCATGATTTTTCCAATTTCTTCTTACCGTATTTGTGGTCTAAGTAAAATATCAAAAGTTTAGAAAGCTGGCGACCACCATTGTAAATGTTAAAAGTAAAACTAAAATTCGGTTTTGTGGATAATTGTATTATAGCCTTTTTAAATTTATTCGTAAGAGTGCGCCTCTTAACGGATCTTAACTACTTATACTGTTGGATAGAGAATCGTCTAAAGTTTTAGCAAGTTTACATCTGTAATTTTTTCGTGGTTTTTAAAGGAAAAACAATTTTTGGTTAGTTTTGACTTACTTTTCTACATAAACAAACCAACAACAAATACTATGTACTATATATTACAATCATTATGCTGTTTACTAACAATAGTTTATGCGGTCTACTGTGTCTGATAGCAATTAATGCTATAATAGCAACAGTGAAATAAAGTTATTTCATTCTCTCTCTCCTGAGCTTCTCTAGGGTGCTGACTCAAAATTATCTTGTGTTATGCTCCCCGATTTTACTTTGTTTCGTCATAGGGGTTTAATCGCGTTGCTGGAGTTACTTGAATTAGCTGTTTATTTGATTTTGTGGAGTGAATCACGTTTTTACCTGAATGAAATACCCCGCAATGCAATTGAGCTTTCTTGTTTAAAACGTCTACTACACACCAGTATACAAATTCGGAATGATTTTATTATTAATGTCCAAATTTGATCAATTCACTACACCAAAAGACTGGAAAACGACGCTTTTAGAAACTTTTGCAACACGATAACCCTTATTGCGTCACAACATAGCATCAAACGGTAATGCATAACACAGGAAAAAATTTTTCGCTAACATTTTGAGTCAGCACCTTAGGCAAACTTCAGGAGCAATTTAGGAGTGGAAGTTTGAGTCAAAACTAGCCGAAAATTATTTAGCCTTTAAAAACCAGGAAAAAATTGCCGATGTTTTTCCGAATTTTTTCAACCTTCAAGTGAAAACCCGAATGAAAGCAAATGTATACTAGCTAAAACTTTAGACAATTCTCTATCCAACAGTATATGCTATATATATATGCTAAAACTTTCGACCTTATGCTTTCATTTCTACTGCAATACTTGGTGTTAGTTTTATGTATGCTTTTGTCGTAAATAAATAAATAAATAAATAAATTGATGTATAGCTCGTTAAGATCCGTTAAGAGGCGCACTCGTACGAATAAATTTAAAAAGAGCTATTTAAGTGAGCCACCCTGTATGTAAGTACCTACCTACATACTATAAATTACAGCAACGCTGAAAATAACATTGACAGGTCATCAAATATTTTTAACAATACAACTGCAGCTTATACGACTACGAACAACACTCAAAGACTTAAAGATTTCTGTCTTCTGACAACATAGCATTGAAACAGCTGGGAAATTAAAAATTCAAATCGATGACACCCAGGAGTCAAGTAATTACATAATTATAGTAGTCTTTAACAGTCATACTGACCCTTTTAAAAAAGTGGCCACCTCAAGCATTAAAGGATTTTTCGGTTGCGGCTCTGCTAAACGCTACAAAGCAGGAACATGCTACACATGCCAACATGTATGTATTGCAGATTACAAATTCAACAAAATACAAGTGACGTCAAAAAGGAAAACATGAGACGTTTCTAGGAAAGCAACCAGCCAGATCCAATCTCTAACAACTATCGAGGGTCTATGAAAAATCTGACTGACAGCAAAGGATTTGACACACTGAAAGAAGGTAGAACAAGTCAATCTGCTTTGGACTAAAAGTACTATAGGAAATGAAATCGAAATCTATAAGATTCTAGATCAGAACCAAAAAACGAATAGAAAAACGTAAGAAAAGAGGAAGTAGAGTCAAAGCCATAGAGAACCAGGGGATTTGAAGAGACTTGAGGCGAGAGAAGACAGATTGAGAATTGGAAAGAGAGAAGCCAAAGCCTGTGCCAAAAGCAAAAGCAGCCAAGCCAAAGCCTAAGCGAGAGTCAAAGCCGGAGCCGAAGCCTTAAAGGCAAAGGAGGAAAGCCAGGAACGCGGAGCAAAGTTAAGTCAAGTAAAAAGCAAAGTGAAGCAAAGCAAAGCAAAGTCAAAGCAAAGACCGCCTGACCGCCTCTTGGTTAAAAGGCAATGGAAACGCAGGATACGAAATCCTGTTTGAGCCTGCAAGGAAAGACTCGAGAAGGCAAGGCACTGTGGATAGTGTGGATACTATTGACCTGCTGGGTGAAAGCTTGTGCAGGGGCCTCGTACAAACTGTCTTTGCCTCCACCAACACTAGAACCAGGAGCCACCCACAAACTACACGCTCCCTCCATCCAAGTCCTCCCCCAATCTAATGCAAACAACACGAAAACAACTCACAAGCCATCTCATCATTTACGAAAAGCCCTTGAGTTGAGTTCAGACAGCAGATTTTTCTCTCTCAGCTGGATTCGATACCAAATCCTTGTACTCCTCCGCCCATCCTTATTTCACATCCTTTTATCCAATAGCAGCGACATTTTTTCATAATCCCTTTGTTCCAAAAACGTCCCGTAATTTGTGAAATAATTCAAAATTTGAGTAATTAGCACCCAGATGGCTACCTGTGTGAGGAAAAACCGTGTGGAAGACGGGACTATTTGGAGGAAAAGATGCGTGTAGATGAAATCTAGGGAAAAGTTAGCATGTTGTGATGATTAGGATTATGGTGGGGCTGTGCTTTTGGTCGTACGGTGTAGTTTGGAGGGTAAGGTGGCTGTGGACGGAATAGCGGAATGGGACTTTTAGTGGATGGAAACGGTATGTACGATAGGAAAGTGGGCTGCAACGTTGGTACACCTAGCACGGGCACAGTGTGCATTCCCTGGTCTGGTTTCTTCTGTGTACACTGTACATGTACAGTGTACTGTACTGTACCGTGCAGTCTGTGTGTATGTGTGTGTTTTTACCTCAAGGAAAGTTAGAGATATTTATGTGGCTTTGGCGCGTCATCGAATTTCTTGTCAATTTCATAGTCGAATTTGTACAGGTAGTTTTGTTTTTTACCCCAATTTCCAAGTGTCCGTCGAAATTTGGAAAGAAACCGTGGGTGTGTGTGTGTGTTGACTGGAAGCAAGTCGGGGGACATGGAAGAGAATTTAATTTGAGAAAAAGTCAACCTTCTGTCTACTGGGTATATACATACACATCTATATCTATAAGTATATTCTCCCCGTATACAAACACCTAGTCTAGTGTCTAGGACTAAATTTCTAGTGTTCAAGTGTACTCTCTCGTCCTGTGGTCTGTCTCTGTGTATATGCGAGGGAGAGAGAGAATTGTTGGTGTTGGTATTTTGTTCACAATAATGAGAATAATATTGGATTCCGGTGCTAAAATTTGAGATTGGATTCTACATTTTGGAGACTGTCGTGTTTACATGGGACTGGGGATGACGGGAATAATTGTTGGGTGAATTGTTCGGATTTTAATGTGGAAAAGGTGAAGAACAGTCAGTGGCAGAGGATCTAGAAAACAGTCATGGGATACTTGTTCCTCTTCCCTTCGTTTGTTGGTTCCACTAGATTTTTTTCTTGGCTATATACCACTCTATACCTAATACCTTAGTTTGGCTTTGGTTTTGGCTTGACTCAAGTGAATCATTTGGCAACGTTCAAAATGGCTACTCCATTTGCAATATCACATCCTATATAGTCTATAAAGAGTTTGAGTTGGACCACAGTTGACGTTGACACCGAATTCGGACCACTTTCCTCAACCCTTTGACCAATGACCACTTTTTGATTGATATGTTATGTATGGGTCTGGGTGGACGTGGAAGGTCCAAGTCCAAGATTCGTTATCCAAATCCACGTTGAGGGTGGATGTGGATGTGGATAGTGGATTGTACTCAATTCCTTATATATATATATATATATATATATACATGTACTATGTAGCGGAGATTGATGAAAAAATTGCATTGGTTGGCTTGGCATTGGCATTTCCATTTCCCTGAGAGAGATATCGTTGTACATATATATTGTCATTCCATTTTATAGAGAGAGAGAGGTATATACATTTACCTATATATATAACTATATAAAGTTGTATACCTATAAAGGATACTGTATTATTATGTGTGTCGAAAGGGTTCGGGGTAATTCCTCTTGCCACTATTGCCTGGTTTGTTTTAGCTAGAGGCTTTACTTTGTACGGCATGTGTCGCTCCAGGCCAGGCCAGGGTATCCTATCGTCATCGTCAATCGTCTCATCACACCAAGTCAACATTAAGATTGCAATTAAAATCTTGGTGTTATATTTGTAATTAGGTTGATGTGTTTGTATGTGTACTCGTGTATAAGTATACTAAAGTGCTGTGAGATCACGAGCACATCAAAAAGGTTTCCCTTTAACTCTGCAAGAATCTTCTTCAGTGAAATGAATTCGGATTGTTGAATTCGAAAGGAAAGGAAGAAAATTTAGGACTTGATTGAGAAGAATTGTAGAGAGTAGTAAATTGCAATTGCAGTCGTCATTACTCATTACTAGCATCATGATATAATGATCAGTGTAATAGAAACTATTCGTGTTTGTGGTTATTGTCCCTCTCCCTTGTGCTCTTCCCTTGTGCTTTATGGGACAGAATAAACACGAAGATGCCACAGCCAACTACAAATCCAAGACCAAGAATCTGTCGAATGTAAACAAAAACTATTTCTCGTCTCGTTTTGTTTTGTTCCGTTTAGTTTAGTTTGCTAAGTTTGCTGTCTCTCGATTCGATTCTCATGTCTAATACAAATGAATGTACTAGACTACAGTGTAGTAGTTACTGGTGTACTTGACAGCGTAGGTAATTATATGCATTAGAAAGAAGATCTTGCTTGTCAGTTGTCGTCTTCAGTGTCAGTAAGAATGGAATTAATTGCTGGATTTTGTATCATTCAAGGAAAAGCCGTGGATACTGGATGATGACGACTTTATTGTCAGTCTTATAATCTTATACATGTCAAATTTACCGTGGTTTATTTTATTTTTTGAACTAGAAGCAACTATGACCTAACAAGGTTGTAGTGTAATCATTGTGTGATAGGATTGTAAAGGAGAAATTCTGTATTATATAGGTGCCGTAGCACAGGCCAGGCCAGGATAGTGAAACTTTTACTCTACTATTGTGAATTGTTGGGTGGAAAGCTATAAAGTGCAACAGTAGTAGCAAATGGAGATGCAAGTGCAATAATGGTGAATGAAGACTTTAGTACTACATGTTATCGTTTCTGTGTCAGTACGAGGGCAATTTTGGGACTGGTCTGTAAGAAATATTTTGTGGCAGTTAACTGTAAACAGAGAGATAGTTATTTCCCTCAGGGTCAGTTTCATTTGCAAAGTACATTAGGAATTAGTGATACATACATAGGTAGTGGTTTATTATTAGGTGCTAGTAAAATTTAGAAATATGAAATCTGTTTTGGCTTGTGGTGTAATTAGTTCGGTCAAGTCATTATAAATTATGTTTCAGTCGATATTCATGTCCAGTAACTTTCACCGATGTTCAATGTTTACGGGATTTATTTTCCTGTGGTTTAATCTGTAATTGTTTTGGCATTCCATTTCCCGTTCTCATTCCAGTTAGGATTGGATTAGTTGTTGACTGCTAGATTTTGAGTTGACTGGATTCCATTATTGAATGTTGATATTGAATCGTTGATCTGCCGATTCATTGATTTATTTCGATTTTATAAATTTACAAATACCTATTTATGATATTTAATATTCTTAGCATATAATTGATGATTGGGAACTATTATTAAGTGAAAATACTTAAAGTTGATTACCTGATCCCCAGATCACTATTGGAACTTGGACCATTCTATAATCCTTTTCAGGACTGATTTGAAAGTGATAGTGTTTATTTAAATGGACAGTGTTGGTGATAAAATATAAATGAGTGAATTTTTTATGTGCTCTGTTGTTTCAGGTGTTTCGTCGTAGACACTAGAATAAAGAATGTGACAAAATTTTGAATATTAAACCGTGTGGTGTGAGTGAACAGAAGATTTCACAATGAATGGGGAAATACCCAGTGTTCCTATTACCACCCTTGCTGGGGTCTCTAGCCTTGTCGACCGTAAGATTCTCACATTTCGCTTTCCCATTTCATTAATTCCGTCAAGATTAAAGAAAAACATAATAATTATGTTTTTGATTGAGTGTTGGCGTGGAAGTTGTTTGAGGATTAAATCCTTGAAATTTTCGTGAACGGATTCCGTCAAAAATATTTCCCGTTAGTGTAAATTAAAATGAATATGTTTATGTGACAGTCCTGCCGGAGATGCCCCTGCCTTCACCACTGCCCCAGACTTTGAGTAATAAATCACTTCTTTTTCATCCCCGAGTGGCTGAAGAGGCTCAAAGGCTTCTTATCGTCAATGACGACAATCTTGTGTCACAACTTGTGCATTGTTTAAGTCAGACTTCGTCTAAGCATATGTAAGTACTTTTACATTAATTATACTTGTAACGAAATGTAGACATATAATTCCGATTTCTAATGTGGAACACGGAGAGCAAATAGTAGGTGCGTAGGTATGTTAAATATAATTTATGAAAGTACTTTATATATAACAATACAAAAATCTTACCCGCAGCTTAAGATTGTTTCCGTTCTCGCTGAAAAACCCGGAATCTTAGTGGAATGATGACACATTTTTTAGACTTGCAGTACATTTGGCATAAGTACCATAATTTAGTGTTTTCTCTTGGATTTGGCATGGCTATATTGCTATTATGTGTCGGTTGCCAATGCCAATTTTGCGCCATTAGAGGAGCTTCACCGAAGGATTGTCATTGCGATTGTGTTAATACGCGTGTGATATTACGAAAGTTAGCAGAAAAAACATTTAATTACATGCAGTCAGAAGTCAGAACTATGGACTATAAAACACTGTAAAAGTGTGTAAACAAAACTTACCTAGGTAAAGGATCTAACCGAAATTCCGCATACCAGGCCCAGAACCCGAACCAGAATTAGAAGCAGAACCGATATTTATGTTAAGTCGGTTCCACGAAGAAAATTTTTATAAACAATAGAAATAAAGCCAAAATATTGTATGACTAAAAATACTTGTAATGTTATTAGTATTAGTGGTCCCAGTTAACTGCATACAAGAAATAGTAGAATGAGAACTATTTTCTACTTTTCTTGCATTGGGGTATATCTAGCTTTATTATAATATTTTTGCAAAACTGTAAAATATACTATGCATTTGTAATTACTTTCACCGCTACCAGTGACTGCATGATCAATTCTGTTCAACATTAACGCAAAGCAGAGTTTACGTGTCAAGCCAAATAGGAAATGGTAGTTGTAGTATGTAGGTACCTGGGTATTAATCTCGAAAATTTACCACCTAGGTAATTATGTGGTGATTGAATTTGAATTTCAGTGATCTGAAGGACCAAATCAGTGATGTAACTGTGGATCATCAAAACTCACCTATATTACTTGGAGGAATCCTGCTGAGAAAACCTGATGTGTTTAAAGGCAAACATGGTAAGTGTGAGCGTTCTTCTCGTTGTCTGAAGAACAGCTGTTGATTCTGTATTCTATTTGTGTAATTCTAGCGTAGTAATTCTTATTAAATTAAAACGGAGACGGACTAAAATTATAATACAGTGAAATCTCATTGTAACGACCCTCGTTATAACGTCAACTGCGCTTTAACGACAGCACATGAACTCCCAATCGTCAAATCTGTCGTTAGATTTGAAAGTAATCATCTCCCTATAACGACCGAAAAAATCGGTACCCTGAGGTGTCGTTATAACGAGATTTCACTGTAGCTGATTGCAATAAGTACATGCTAAAAACTGGCTTTTTCAGTATGTAGACTTGCCTTACGCTAAGTTTTCTCATTTTCTCATTACAATGAACAAACGAACGTGCTACCGAAAAGATAAGAAGCCATTTTTGTTCAAATAGGTTCCTTTTTTATCCAACTTTTGTTAAAAAGTCATATGCAATGTGAAATTTGTAGGTTATAAGTTATTACCAAAACGTGTAAAATCGTTTTGACAAAAATATAAATACCTTTCTTGATTCCTCTAATAAATATCCAAGTCGGCTATTCTTTAGTATCTCACTCACACACACTCCCACACAACATGACAACACCGCATGCACATCTTGGCAACGTTGTCTACTGTGTTTGGTAGGTTAGGT
>JAAXYX010000798.1:0-30712 GCA_036851915.1 Ptenothrix huangshanensis | reverse complement strand
TTGGTCTTGGTGTTGGTCTTGGTTTTGGTCTAATATGTAAGACCCGGTCTTGCACTTGGAAACAGTTAAATCAAGAGCCGACTGTAATTTGGTAGGATACAGAAGGAAAAACTACCCAGTTGTGCATAGGTATATGCAGATGCTTACCTATGCGTTGTGTATAAATACGAGTGAGATGATTGTAAAGGAGGCGGGAAAATATATTTCATATATGAATCCGCACACACGCCAAACTACAAACTAATAAACTATACATACTCCAAGTACCTCGTGTAGTCCGTACAATCATTGATACAAAAGTTCCCTGATTGCATGCAACTTTGATGAATCACTTAATTGCCAATGAAACTCCCCGCCGCAACTCCGATTAAATAGCCCGCAGCTTACATTACATTTCGTCTTCCTATAACCTCCTCACGCTCTTCTCTCTCACGACCAACCTCCATTCCCTCTTTTCCAGACTTCACTTTTCAACGCAGTCCAAAAGTCCCATCGAATCAAACTTCATCAAACCAAACCAAACCAAACCAAAAGGCAAAGGAAAGGAAAGGAAAGGAAAGGCAAGGAAAGGAAAGCTAAGGTAAAACATACGACACGAGTCCTTGCTTTCAAGTCCAAGTCCAAGTCCAAGTTCAAGCATACATACAATGAAAGACCTTAGGCCACCGCCTCGAACTCCTTCCACATTCATCCACCAGTATAATCTTCATACGCATCTAACCTACCCACCTACCTATGTATACTTACTTAAATATATTGTCTTCCCTGCTCTTGGCTACTCTGACTTGAATTCGAATCCGAGTCAAAGAATAGGAAGGGAAAAGGAAAATCTGACAACTTTTCAGATACTTGATAAGTTTCGACAATTTACTTTAAGCTAAGCGAGGTAGAGTGCGGAGATAGGAAGGAAGAGTGAGAGGTAGGGAGAATCAATCTGCCCCACATGGATGGGAAGCACAGAGACCATGCATAACATTGGCTTGAGCTGGCTACGGATGAAATATAAATGCCCGGGATGGAATAGGACTTGATTGGAACAAATTGCATTCATGTGTTTATCATGCCATCTATAGGAAATTTATTCAATTAATAATTCAACCTTCTCATTTCCATTCTCCATCAACTGACATTCTTTTCTACGTACATCGCTTTCATCTCCCTTTGGTTTCCCTTTGGTTATCCTTATTCATTATTTACCTTACCTTACCCACCTACATAAAGTATAAACCAATGCATAAAGTTATTTTTTCTTTTAATTCTCTCAAAATCCATAAAATATCTCGCTATAATTATGTATATAAATTTAGGAGGAACGACAACAAGTTCTGTAATAGTAATCCTAAAAAATATCAATAGTAATAATAGTATGTAGTGCGTGTGGCTGTGGCACAAGTGCGACATTGAGTTATTACAATTGCATGGCTATTACAGTTAGTCAAAACGAACGAAATAATTTGGGGTAATAGATAGTTTTCTAAAAGGCATTCTAGGAATTAAAAAAAGATTTTCTCCTTTACGATATGATGGCAGAAAATACTATACCATACCATACGTCAAGATAAACAAGCACATGGCTTGGGTTGGGATCTTTGAATATTTTAGATAATAATGGTAGGAACCAAAAGCCTTGGTGCTTGATATCAGTACCAGTACCAATAGAACTTTTTTCATAAGGCTTGACTTTGACTTGGACTTTGACTTCGGTTTTGACTGCAGGACGTAAATGTGACTGTGAGATACCTACGCTGGGTTGGTTGGTGGCGGTAGGGTGACAGAATTAGAATTAAGTACCTACATGTTCCTCCATGTACTCGGTTTGTGTGAATTGTAGAATTGTAGAATTGTAGATAATAATAAAATATGTTATGGAAAAGATGTGAAGGTATGCATGAGGTGGATGTGGAGTGGATGAATACCATACGACCCTAGAAGACATCAGACACGCCTCATGATCCTACTCTGCAATATTCTACATCTACATATAGCTATTGCTATATACATACAGGGATATGGTAGTGGTAGTGGTAGGTATTCGGAATATGATGATATTTGTATTTTTTCACAAGCACATCATACTGTACTGTGTGGTGTCATGTCATGGGATGGGATAGAATAGGAGTATGAATTTGGTTTTGTTTTTAGATCTCTCTTTCTCTCTCTCTGTGGTGTTGGTGTATGTACCTTGTTTCTTGTTCTTGTGCGGGTATGCAAATAGATGTGTAGATTCCGGTAGAACGTATTTGTGATATACATTGGAAGAGAGAGAGAGAGAGAATGGATGGACGGAAAAGAAGTAATTGTGTAGGGAAGGAGGAGGAATGTAAGCCTGGAATGGATTCTCTTTGTTTTTCAGCGTGGTGTACATCCGAAAGTGTTATGATATATGTAAAAGCATGACTCACGAGATATTGTCAATAATTTAGCAGTCAGAGCGAGAGAGAGAGAGAGAGAGACAGACAGAGTTAGAGAGAGAGAGAAACTAGAGAGACAGAGCGACAAGCAAGCGACGGCGGATCACATATTATTTCATATGCATATCATTTATAGAAAATATTTTATTCTCCCTCTATCAAACTGCAGCACTAACTCTAAAACTCTCTCTCTCTCTCCTCTTCTCTCATCTCCATTTCGATCTCCTTCCCACTTCCCTTCTCTCTCACGCTGTTCATTGAGATACGTGCGCGTACATAAAATGCGATTTACATAGTGGTGCTCAATCCTGTAAAATACACACAGATAAATAGATTGTGAAATGAAGAATATACACGAAGCAAATAAATGGGTTAAAGTTAAAAAAAGATGGCTGTATGTAGTAGTAATAATAGTAGTAGTAGTAGTAGTAATAGTAGTATTGGCGAGGAGTGGAGAGACATTTAGCCATAGCCATGCCGACAGCACGGGGGTAGGTACCTATGTATGCACATAGACATGCATTTATACAAGAAAGACAGACAGGATAGAGAAGAGAAAGGAGGAACGGAAAGTGTGAGCGAGTGAGCGAAAAGATGCAAATGTACAATAATGGATGTGACTCGTTTCTCTCGCTTTATTTTTGTAAATACAAGCTCATAGTTTTCTTACAGTTAAGTTTGGTGATATTATTCAAGTTCCCTGTTTCCCCTTTGGACATGACACGATACGATACGATACAATATGATATTATAAGATAAGATAGCAACTAGCTACTCCAACAGAAAATGCAATGACAACGACAACGACAACGGCAACGACAAAGACAAGGACAACGACTCCCTTCGTCATCCTCCGATGCGATGCAACCCATAAGCATAAGTATCTCGTGCTCTTTCATACACTGATAAATCACGTCATTAAAGGAGAAAGGAGTGCCAAAGAGCACATCACCCTTTCTAAGACCTTACTCTCATCTCTACGACAACGACAACCAAGACCCACCGGCACAAGCCTCGCCTTACCGATTCCCCATACATCTTCATATATCTTTATTACTTCGTACACGCATCCCCGTCATCTATAAAATCCTATCTGGAGAATCAACTCTCATTGTCAGCTCAGCACCAGAAGAAAAAAAGTTATTGGTTTGTCTAAATGACTGGGAAATATTAGCGGGGTATTCATGTGAAATATTAAATTCATGCATTAAATTCAATGAAAAATGCTTTCTTTCAATTTCCTGTCATTTTTCCTAATCGCAGGTTGTTTGTGAATTTCAGCCAATGTGCTTCGGTCCCACACTCACATACCTAGGTAGGTAGGTACATAGAAATATGTAGATATTCCGTCTTGATCCTTTAACAGTGTTCAACTGGACGAAGGACACGGAAGGAAAGATAGAAAGAAAGATGTATGAGTATTAGAACACAAGACTCCAGCCCAATGGCACAAGTCTTTTTTCGTTCTTTAGGAAAATAGTAGCAACGGCCATGGCCTTTAGAAGTAGAAACACTTGAAGATCCAGTTCATACTTGTACTCCCACTTCATCTTCACTCTCTAGGTATGTATACAGTAAAGTACTACCCTAGGTTAGTGGGTGCTCAACTGTGCCACAAGGAAAACGGAAAAAAGGATAGTATAGGAAAAGAAAGTAACGCTTGTTTCTCACACCAACACCAAACTCTGTCACTTTCTCCACTTTTTATAGCTTTCTATAGATGTACACCATACGACGCTCTTCGCATTCTCTTGCTTTTTCTCTTCGCATTTTGCACTACTGGAAAATAGTGCCAAATGCAAAGAGAAAAAGCGAAGGGAATGCAAAGAGCGTCGTATGGGGTACACCTTATATATAGTTGCCCTTACTCTTTCCGTCTTGTACTGCTATTACCATCTTACTCTGGCCTGGCCTGGCCTGGCTTGGCTTGGCTTGGCTTGGCATATGGCCTGGCCTGGTATTACGGCGGTAAAGTAGGCAGATATATATCCATTTTCAACATCATACTCTTGGTAACATGCCTTGATATGTATGTTTCGTTGAAGAGAGAGTTGTAAGAATAAGTTTCTCGTTGGTTCCTCTTTCCTAATCTTGATCCTTGACTCTCCCTCTCATTTATTTCAGCAGTCTCACCAGAAAAAGATAGCAATGCTAGTCAACATATTTTTTCTTAGCTTGCGATTAGCATAATTCATGCCCCAGGACTTTATTTATTTCCTATGTAACTGTGATGTGTGGTTGTGAAGAAGAGTACTAGGAGAGTGCAGAACTACCTACTCCAGTAATCTACCTGGAGCACTGGAGCAAGAAGGTGTAGGTATATAAATATTTCATGTTATACATACAATCCCATATTTCATCAGCTATCATCATCATCGTTCTCATACATGATAATATGTAGTAGTATGTAGTGTAGGGTAGAATAGAAGTTTGTGAAAACATAAAACAACCAAAATATTCTTGAACCCTGAGTACATTTCAACGCGACACAATTTCCCTTTAGGCGTTTGGTATTGACTTTGCTTAGCAAACAGGAGATAAAAACATGAGTTCAGAGGGTCAGTAAAGTTAGCATATTGGTTTTCTTCGATTTTTTGTAGTAAAGATACATTGACGATGAAGGGTTCATTTTATGTCAACAATTTGATATAATTGCGAACATTGTTCGAATTTAAGACGCATCTTAAATTCATTTAAGGTGCATCTAAAGTGCACCTAAAAATCTAAATCGCATTTTAAGTGCATCTAAAAATATAAAATAATATCTGAAGTGAATCTCAAAATCTAAAGTGCGTTTTAAAAACATCTAAAAATCTAAGGAGTACATAATATATAAAGTGAATCTAAAACACATCAAAAGTGTGCATCGCAACCAAGATGCATTTTACATATTTTTAATGCATTTAAGAAGATGCACCAAAACTACTTTCCTGAATGCCGTTCCTAAATACATGTAATTTTTTGACACCTTAAATGCACCTTTTCCTGTTTTAAGATTCTTTAGTTTTTACAGTGTTTTCAACTCCTATTTTTAAATTATTTAATAGGTAAATGTAAAAAAATATGACATCAGCAGCCCACATTTCGAAACCGAATGAATGTTAAAAAAAATAACTGAATAAATCATTGTACTACGGTTGGATTGACACAATGCATTGCAGAACGTTGCGTTATGGTAGAAGGTTCGGAAGCCAAGGAGGAATGCTGGAGTGGTAATCGAGTGAAATCGTATTTGCACAAAGTATTCCAGTATTCCATGCACAGTCACACACGAACAGTTCACCGCTCACTGTTCCACCTCATGTTGGAGGCGGGCAGGAAGAGAAGATGGAGCTAGTTATCGATGAATGAGAGGACGGAAAGGATTTCATGGGATTTTTGAATAGTGAATAGTAATGTAGAGTGGCATGGCGTGGCGTGGCTTGGCTTGGCTTGCCTTTCCATGCCTTCCTATCTGTATCTACCTAGCTCTGGTCTATGAAAAACAAGATGATCATCATCAAGGATGGAGAACAAGTGAACAAGCGAACGAGTTAAATGTACGGTTGAAAATGAAATGGTTTTGTAAAGCCAAACCAAGCCAAGCCAAAGCAAACCAAAACCAAGGAAGGCTGGAAAAGTCGGGGAAGTTGTGCCGTCTTGTGTCTTCAGTATACTGATACCTATGCTTTGGTGATTCCTTGGCTTGACTCGTTGTGGAGAGAAAAGGAATGAAAAAGGCTAGAGACGAAAGACAAGAGTTTATGAAAAGAAGGGAGAGGAAGAGAAAGGGCTTTGAGTGAGTGAGTGAGTGAGTGAAAAGAAAAGGGACTGAAGAAGTGGATGTGGATGGTAAAAAGTGGTGTTGGTGGAGAGGAATGGGTTTTGAGGGAGTATCTGTACCGTATTAGAATACGAAATTCGACAGATGAATTATCTTGGTAGCGATTTCAACGTGAATATATTGCAATAATGTAGTATCTAGTCAGATAGCTGTGTCTGCCACATCCTCTCTCTCTCTCTCTCTCTCTCTCTCTCTTTCTCTCGTAGGTAGGTAGACAGGCAGGCTAGGTATGGATGTTCGAGTTGGAAGAGAGAGAGAGAGAGAGTAGGGAAGATGAGGTATTTTGGGGGCTTTCCCACAGGATTATGACAAAGGGATCATAGAGAGAGAGAGAGAGAAAAGAGATAGTGGAAACGGATAACGGTTAAGAAAAGTGGAGTAAAGATTTTGGAATGAAGGAAGAAAAGTCATATTTCATGCCAGTTATTCACTCTTTGCATACTTATTCTAATAGCAGGCTTGGCTTTGGCTTTGGCTTGGCTTCGTTTCGGCTCACATGGACGACTCAAGGAAGCATTCAGATGACGATGTGGATGTGTGCTTTACATCTATCTCTACCTATTTCCAACTCAGCTTAATCTACCTACCCCTGCTCGGTCTACATCTTACCTATGTACATCCACATCTCCCTTCCAATGCGATGCAATCCACTCGAACACATCACAGTAATGTACAGACAGACACAGTACAATAAACTAAACGAAAGTACAACCTGGTCTACAGTCTATGCTCTAGTCTCTTGATCCAACTCAGTAGCGTAACTAGGAGTAAGCCACGTAGGCCTAGGTATACTTACATACAAAGGATTTCTGAAAATATGTACATTGCTTTTTTAAGATTTGCATGAAATGAAACAATTTTACATTAGCATTTTTAAAATTTACACGTAAGAGAAAATTTTTTTAAAAATTTACGTTCATACGTTCATGTATTTTTTAAATTTACACAAAAATGGCCCATTTTTTAAAAATTTAAGCAAAAAACAAGTCAGTTTTTTTAATTTATGCATAAACGAAGGTTTTTTTTATTTCACACGAGATAGGCCAATTTTTTAAAATTTACAAGCTAGAGACGCAGTTTTTAAAACACGTGCATTTTTTAGTTTACACAAAAATGTCCAATTTTTTTACTCTTAAGGGACGCGGTTTATTTAATTTACAAGTAAGAGGAGCAGTATTTTTAAATTTTTAAGTACGTGTATTTTTTTAATTTGAACAAAAACGGCCTATTTTTTAAAATTTACTCGAAAAACAAGTCAGTTTTTTTAAAACATACAAAAGGCGATTTTTTAAAACTTTACACTAGATAATATAATTTTTTAAAATCTTACATTAGATCAGATCAAGTTTGTTTGAGCCCTACACGAAAAAAATCCTGCGCGCGCTACTGATCCAACTTACTTTTACTCCTTCTATAACTACGTATCTCGCATCCTTCTTGATCATCTCTACCATCTACATAGAATTCCATAGTTGTTTAATATATTACGTGTATAACCGTTTACTATTTATCCATGGGTTGGAAAGGAAGGTATATTTGTTGGTAGGTATATCATCTGTATCAGCATCAGCCTGAGCCAAAAGATACATGTAGATATCTATTCGATACACACACAACATTTCCCGACCTCCAAGCCTAAGTTTCCTTGACTCGTAAGATTCGGATTCCGATACCCATCTCGACATTTCAAATTACCATTACCATTATGATTCCTACAGCACACATCTTTTTATAGAATCAAGCACAACTTTGCCCTAATCCCTTCTTGATATATAATGCTATACACAATCATCCGCAATCTTTGTGGATTGTGAATTTATTCCTTATGATTTATACGCCTCCGACATCCAAAACACTATTTACTCGAGCGTTCCAAAGTCCCACGAAAATGGAAGACGCAAGGAGACGGGACAAACTATTGACAGCTGGAAAAGACAAGTCCCAACTGCATCCTAGTGTATCCCCAACCACGAATTATAGTAATAGGTAGTAATAATAATAATCTCATGTCATGTAATATCATACTATTGTATTGAGCATCTGACGATACGATCGGATTTGGATATATGGATATTATTATCCATCTAAATGTATGTGGATTGTGGATAACCAAGTTGATAGAGTGGGAGTGAAAAGGCAGTCTGGAGATTATTGCATTTGTTCTATACATTACATTGCATTATATTATATTCTATTGCACTGGATTGGATTGCATTGTAGCAAAAAACAAGTGGAAGAGAGTCATGTGTAAATGTAGGACCAAGACCAAACCAAGTACGAAATATCTGTGGTACGAAGAACAGTTTAATATTTTTCTATACCTACAACAAGGCCAGCATCTTGGTCTTGGTTTTGGTCTTGGGCTTGGGCTTGGGCTTGGGCTTGGGTATGAATGAAGAGTATACCAAGAGGAAGGAAAGGAAGTATTGAAGCAACTATACATATGCGGAGTAGTATACACATAGTTTACAAAGAATGAATGAATGATGCGAAGAAAAAGGAGGCAAAGGAACTGGAAAGAAGGAGAATGGAGTGGCGGTAAAAGAAGTAACACGAAGCATATCGAATGGTTTCCTCGCTCACTCGCTCATTCACTCCAGCACCAGTTCCAGTTCTAGTTCCAGTTCTAGTTCTAGTTCCAGTCCCACAACATAGATTAGAGGAAAAGAGACAAGATGATTCCCGGACTTTCTCAAAACGGTCTATTGACTAGTCAAGTAAATGCAAATGTGCCCTGCACATCGCATCGCATCGGGGTCTCAAGTGCATATAATAACAACTCCCCACCAGCACCACGTGGCTATATTAGTACCCATGCCGGATCTCCAATAGTTACATGAATTCATAAGACAGTAGAGAGTGCAGATAGGATGTAAAATGGAGATGTAGTCAACCAACATGGTCTTTATTACTTTGTCTCAGACAACGACAGCGACAAGGACAAGTGAAGGAAACTTCTTGAAAGCAGAAACAGCCGATGCCGCCGTCGATCTCGATGTGGATGTGCATGTCGATGCCAATGCCGATGCCGATACAATACACTAAGGATAAACGATCACCGGGAGTATAGGTATCTTATAGTATAGTACTAATAGGGTAACGGCATAACAGCCCGTCCTCGCCATTTATCCTGTAACTCACTTTTTAACTCGCAACAGTTATCCCACAATAACTATATAAGTAATCTTTATAGGCACATGGGCAGAGTATCTTTGCAACTACATACATACATGCACCTTTGCCAGTACTCTAAAATATTAGCTATACATAGGTGCCCATACAGACTCATTCATTTGTCGTAGGTGTTGCTTTGACTCTATAATGTGGAATAATAAGGCCTACTCATGCTATTCTACACTATGTACGTATTTAACTCCGTTGCTTACATATAATTATACTATTATACACCTAGTCATAGCCATAGCCCAGAGAATGCCCGGATGAGCAGTGCAGTGGATGTATTGATGTGGGAAGGAAGTTTAGGTTGTACAAATATGAACCTTGTGGAATATCAAGCGTTTGAAATGCAGATGTACCGAGGAATATAGACACAAGTTATAGAGGAAAACCTAATACAGAGCCCAATACTAGACACAGCGAACGAGCGAGTGGAGCAAATGATTCCATGTGCCTTTTGTCATTTTCGACCCTGAAATATCTGAAATAGTGATAGCGAAGTGATGTTTCTGTTCCGTGTTCAGTCTTCAGTCTCCAGTTCCAGCCTTCAGCCCTGGAGTCGATCAATGAATTATGCAAATTAGAAATGATGGTTTATGCGATATTCGAAATTAGCCTTGTCCGTGCATTCTGTCTCAGCTCTCAACTTCCCCATCAGCCCATCACCATCACCATCGCCAATCATCCTTTCGTTCCAACGCATCGCTTTCCTCCGATTCCTTCAAACTAGACATCATTGGTACAACTACATAGGTACATACATATGTACAACGACCCAGACATAACCACAAGGAAAACATCTCTGCCACACCAGACTTACGTTAGTCAAGACCAAGACCAAGACGCAAGACGAGCAGTTGTAGCTGTTCTTCCTTTCCAGGCCACTGAAACCCAAACCCTTTCTCTGCTCTTACTCCTTCCTTCATCCTTCGTCCTCTTCATTTCCATCGCCATCACCATCGTCTTACTATCTTCTCGTACAACCATTATTACTCTTACTAGTACCAATGCGCTAAGGCTACGACTACAATCTACAACCTACAACTACACACACACTCACACTAGAAACCAAAAGCCAAACCAAGTAAACTTATGTTCTTTCATCTTCCATCCTTGGCTATGGCTTGGCTTGGCTTGGCTTCACATCCAACATCCAACATCCAACGTCTCATCAGTCACTTCATATCCAGCCGCACAAAAGATTCACCGAACGACCGCATTTCAACTCCCTGCCTATCTTCATTCATGCATCTTTGCCTCGACTCGTACTCGTACTCTAACTGCGTTGCTATGATCGAGGAGGTAGTGCGAGGAGTCGCTTACATCTTTATTCTTCCCTTCAAGGAATCGACCTACACAAGCACAGCACATCACAGCACAGCTGTCTACCGGCAACGTGCCCTCACTCGATGTATGTACCTACATATTATATCGTACACCGCTAAACTGAGGTAGGTTCCTTGCTTAAATTCCAATTCACTTCTTGGACTAGCTTTCCATCTCCACGTTTTCACGTACTGCTCAAGTATTGACTAGGACTGATAACTGATAGGTTTCTGTATGGGTCTCAACTTTACATACATTTTCATGTGGTCTCAATCCACTAAAAGCTACCGAGGCTTGTATTTACACATGTTGCTCCATCCACCTCCAATTCCATTCCACTTTCATCATTAGCTCTGTACATATGTACATACACACTACCCAGTCAGTGCGTGAGTATGAATGGAAATTTAGGAAAGTAACAGTGCCTTGATAACTTACTGCCTGCTCCTGCCTACTACATCACTTGAACTGGAAGTGATAGAGGCCAAGCCAAGCCAATCCAAGCCAAACCAAGCCAAACCAATACCAGCCATAATAATACCTGTGCTTCAGAGTCCAAGTCTTCCACTGTGCTACAGATACTGCATCTTCCATTCCCATCCATTAGATTGTGTTCCTCTACAGCTATGCTATGCTATTACCTACATATAGAAAATACAAGTACCTGCTTTGGCGTTGGCGGGAAGATAAGGATAAGAGCTGTAGCACCATGGCATGGTACATATACCTACCTATATTAAAGTGAGCCTATGACGACTGATAGTGATAGTGATAGTGATGGCTCTATTCCTACTCCTACGTATCCTTCTTCACCCTTACCTACTTCCCACTTACTACCGAAAACCAAACTCCCAAACTACCTGTTACCTCAACAACTCTCACTCCCAACCTCAATTCATGCTCTCCTTAGTCCAAAGGAAAAAAATGCTCTGCTCAATGAAACGTCGGTGTGGGTTCACTTTTCCACCCGCCTCACACATACACCATCCACATCCACATCCACATTCACATCCATATCCACATCCAGAACCACGACCACGACCACGATCCCAATCATCACAGCGAAAAAAAGAAAGAAAACATGAACCCACACCCAACGATAACGAAACGGAAAAGGAAACCACTGTGGTTAATTCAGCCGACAGTGCAAGTTAAAGTGCGAAGCAGTTTGAGTCGTAGTCGTAGTCGTAGTGCAGAGTGCAGTGTCACAATATAGATATAGATATTATAACAAGTACTAAACGGCACTAGACTCCTCTCAACTTTAACTTTGCACGTGGTGACGCGTTGTCACAATGCTAACTACCAGCACTAAACGCCCTCCCTCCATTGTCTTGGTCTTGTTCTTCTCTTCTGTGTTCTATATCTGTCTCATCGTCAGACAACTTTTACACGCACACCATTACACATATCGACTGCATAGCACGTACCTACATATACAAATGATATAAATGCACAGTACCACCTACACCCATAGAAAAGGCGACAGGAGCAAGTGGTAGGTATAGGAGAGAAAATGCAGTAGCTCGCCTTGTGTTGTGGTTGTTTGTGAGAGACTTGTGCACGTGAGTTGTCACGTTCAACTTTCTTGCACCGTTTTTCTCGCTGCACCATTCTACTCCTTTGACCGACTTGTCTTTCCTCCTGCGTGCTTACAATGGAATGGAATGGAATGGAATGAAATGGCACTCACGCCGAGACACAGATATCCGACGCAGAAAGAAAAGAAACCTATCCACCTATACCTATTGGAAAGTATTAAGGGTGAAGGGGAACTAGAACGGGAACGATGAAGAGGAACGACGGAACGGTGGCGTTTTATTCTCAAGAAAAATAACCTGCAGCTGCCACCTTTACTATAGACACATGGTTCTCCCGTCTCTACATATGTATCAAGTGAATTTCAAAGGGATTTCCAGCTCACGTAACTATACACTGTATAGTCTATGGGTATTATTAGTATATATATATAGGTATTAGAGACTGAGCTCGTATATGTATGTATGTTATACAGTGTGTACTTTTCCATGAAGAAGGATGGAAGGGCAGGGTATAAAAATGAACAAGTGGAGACCAAGAAGCAAGAGAATTTGAGAAATGGAGACTATGGAAACTGCTTAGTATTATGTACAAGTGAAAAGTCTTGAGTCTTGAAAATATGTTGGAAATATGCATGAAGAGTGTCATAAATTCTTCGAGAGCCAACAGATAGTTGAGGAAAGTATGAGGCAGGGAAGAAGACACACACAGACACACACACACACACATACACATAACTAAACTACGTACAGGCAGGAGATGGAGAGAAGTGAGTGAGGGAAACCAGGAGACAAGTATCCAGTAGGTAGATGTGGCTGTGTAAGATACAAGTAGCTCGAAAAGATCAGTGTGAGAGAGTGGATCATGGAAGACAAGGATGAGGACGCGGAGGAGAAAGAAATGGTAAAAAGAAAAGCAAAAGCAAAGCAAAGCAAGCAGTGAGGCGAAGCCTTTCAGCACTGACTATACGTCACATGGAGTTGCACTTGTCAAGAGAGAAATACCATGACTTTTTCCAAAAGGAAACTTTTACTCTGGAAATTTATCTGTGCAAATCCTGATTATAATTCCGTAAGCGAATAAAGGAAAGGAATATAACAGTCCACAAAGAGATATCCTCTTTGATCTTGATAAATCTTCTCCTTTTTCCTTCTCCTTCTTTCCAGTCCTTCACATCCACATCCACATCCACATCTTTCCTCTCCTTCCCTTCCCTTCCTTTCTTTCTTTTCTCCTTCTGCAGTCTGAACCATCCACCATCAGCCACCACCGGCTCACGACCATTTGACTTTGTCCCCACCACCTTTCTCTCATATACTGGTACTCGTACTGGTACTTGTACTGGTGCACATACCAACTTGTGCTCCACGTCCCTCTCCTCCTCTCCGTACTCCACACGAGATCTTGTCTTCAACTAGTTCCTCACTCACTATCAGCTTTAAATGAGAACTGTATAATATCTGGCTTAGGAGTATGTACGTGTGGCGGATGGTATTGCGAAGACAATCGCATCTCCAGATAGCACAGACCAAAGGAGTAAATAAGACAAAGTACGAAGCAGCGAACCTATTAGACACGTACGAATAATAAATACTAAAGTCACACCCAACCCTTATCCACCATCCACATATTATCTGTATCCGCAGATCCACACGAGTACATACCAAGTTGGTATTGAGAGAGTTTGTATGTTGCATGGCTCCTCTGCTCTTCTACTTGTACTTGTTCTTGTACTTCTACATCATTTCCTATCGCACTCAACTACGCCTTACGAGTTATTCATTCATCCTGGCTGCTCAATCCTCCATTCGCATATTAGACGGTGACATGTCTCTGTCTGTGACTTTCACTCCGTAGGTACACCTATTTCCACCAGATCATATAAATCGTCAAGACTTTATCAAGTCACACTCGTCCATACTTATCCATCTTGATTCCCTCCACTGCCACTGATCCTCCTCTCATCTTCATCTTCCTCCTCGTCCTCAACAACATATCAAGTAAAATATACAACTCGACTACAAGTCCAAATGACAACTACAGATGTGATTATTATTATGAGCGTCATGTGATTCGATGCGAGGCTGTGTGATAAAATTCCACCGTGGTCCTGGCTCTAGTTAAACTTTCCAATTCCAAGCCCGTCTTAACTGTCCCCACCCGGTGCGGTGGCTCCGCTCCCGTTTCTCACTCCATACACATATCTCTATATATCCCTCCACCTCACACTTCCCTTCCCCTCCGCCACAGAAATATTAGAGGCAAATCCTTTGTCGCATCTCAATTACAAATATCCACTTGCTCAACTCTATTTCTCTATTTTTCCTCTCTTCTAGGAAAGGCTAAGGCCTTCCAGTTACTCACTCTGCTAATGCAATAAAATAAAATAAAATAAAATAACACCGTGGACACTTGAAGCGGGGAAGGGAAAAGGCAAAAGGAAATTTATATAGAGATATTTTATCGCTATACCCACGTCTATATAACGACAAGGACGAGGACAACGACAACGACAACGACAACGACTCCTTCCCCTACTGATTCGATGAGAGCATCGTGAATTATTTTGCAACTCCGACAAGTGTTCTGCCGTTGCCTTGTGCAGCACTTGTGCAATTAGCAGATAATTTCTTACTACTGCATTGCATCCAAGACAAGTCTCATATGTTTTACCACTGGTAATTTACACATTACATTTAGACCTTCTGAAGAAAGTCCACTCTATAACAAGTTATATCCCAATATGTATAAGTTATAATCCGCATATGGAGGATTTTTGTTTTTGAGTTTTTTAAGAAAAGATTGGGCGAGAGAATTTCGGAAAAGTGGTACAAGTTAAGGACAAGGACGGAAAGCAAGTCTTACTGGCTTTGGTTTGGTCCTAGTCCTAGCTGTGAGTGAAAAGAGGGAAAAACCGGGGAAAAACGAACGTCAAAAGATACATTGAGAGAAAGATTATTATCATAGGATATCATCTTTATCATGCCATGCTGGTTTCCCTGGTTCTTCTGTAAGGCGTTGTGGACGAGAAAGAAACTGAAATGATAAACATTTTTTTTCTGGTTGAGACGACAAACTTTTTCCACAACCTTGCCTTCATTTTTTGATCCCAAGCGTAAACGTGTTTCCCTATCTCATCAACTCCTAGTTGAGACGTAACACGTAACGTTAACCTAACTCATCCACCTATATACGTATAGGTATAGGTATAGATATAGATATAGGTATAGGTATAGGGAGAATGAGAAGGAGAGCCAACTATTAACTCCTAAGTTGTACACACTGACGATGACTCCAGGAAAGTGAGAGTGAGGACAAGTACACAAGCACAGCGTCAGCTTCTACATCCAGCCTCCCTCTCTGTTTCTATTTCTATACACAGAGACTTTTAAAGTTTAAGTTGACGCTTGGCTATGATATGATACGATATGATATGATATGATGCGATTATACGATACCATATCATATCATATCATCTCTCCTTGCTTTCTCCTTCAAACTACAGTACAGTGGCTGCACAGATCAGTTCAGCTCAATTATCAAGTCAACTAGACTCAACTCCCTTTTCCTGGTTTCCCTTGTACTTGTAATCCTCAGTCAGAGTCATTACCAGACCAAAACTTTTTTTCTTAGCTTCACTCTCCTTCTCTTAGCTCCTTCTTGTTTACTTCTTGACTTGTTTAGTTTTCCGCTGACTGTGACTGTGACCAGCACCAGAACCAGAACCAGGACCAAAACCAGAACCAGAACCAGAACTAGAGCTAGAACTAGAGCCAGAACCAACTACTCACGCGGTCCAAGGATACAGAAAATAAAATAAAATAGAATAAAACCCCACAAAGTTTAATGAAGACTCTCACTCGTGGACTTGACTACTTGTTCCTTGTTGGATGTTGATTGCTGGCTTCCTTTGATTTCCTTCGGTTTCACTTACACAACTAAAAGACGGAGAATGTGGGTTTCCTCTCTCCACTCTCTCAACCTCCACTTTCTACATAAACAACTCGAACCGAGACGACTGGAAAGAATAATATTTTTCTGTCCAATTCCTCATCTCATCTCCTCATGCTTATCCTCTCGTGTCCCTAATCATCCTTACGAGTTCCAATGAGTTGTCAGTTCTATCATGATTTTTCTTCCCGCTAAAACAGAAAAGTATTTTACTGATATCTCTTTCAGGTAATAGATGAAGATGATTCTATAATTTAGCTTCTAAAATAATTACATGTATAATTATATAAAGCTACAAAAGTATTTACCTTTATTTAATTCGCGTCATTTTGACTACATCATACAACTACAACCTGTTTGTATTGAGTTGAAATGATTTCGTTTATAAATAAACGGTTACCCATTTAACCTTGTATGTACTGTTTAAATTCTAACGTAAACTAAGATAGGTATATACAGTAGCTATTATACCTATCAAAGTTAGATTACACATTAAGGCACAAAGTGTAGGTGGAGACGTTGGGAGTATTAGTATTGGATTACCTCAATTTGTAATGACAATGACACTGCGTTTTGGTTTGGGTTCATCTTTTCCCTGCTCGTGGGAAAGATGTGTAGTGTAGATTCTGTCCCTACTTTCAGCCCCAGCTACTCACGGATCTGGCACATTACATAGTATGTATATCTGTATACAGAGTGACTGCTGCTAACGCTAACTACCTAACTCGGAAGCTGCTCCTGCTGCTACCTTTCTTTTTATCTACCTATACACAGTACAGTGCAGTGTACAGTTGAACGTTCTTCAGACATTGAGCCGAGAAATGTACAGGGTATATACAAAAGGAGGCTATAGAGAGTGATCCAAAGTGAAGCGACGAGCTACCTATGAGCACAATTTACGGTAACGATTAGCATCCGCACTCCATTGCCGGTCTTCTCATCTATAATAGATGGAAGGCAGTGTTGTAGACACCGTAGTTTATTGACATGAGTACGGTACGCGGTGCGGCACTCTTCCGTTTCCAACGATGTGATTCCATGCATTCTATTGTATAATACTAATGACATCAGCTGTTAAAAAAGACGCACGCACAGATATTCTTCCACACAGAGAAGAAGATGAGTTCCTGTTTACATTATTACGCATTAATCACTACGTAGTACGTGTTACGTTTCCGAGGTACATACACACACATACGCGAGAACTATATAACTATAACTATAACTATACATAGTCAAGATTCCTATACTACTCCATATTTTTCTTGATATCCAGTCCCGTAGCCGTAATAGTTTTCATTCGAGAGAGAGACAGAGAGAGAGAGAATATTGACGTTAGCTCAACTCGTTGCGTTCTATGCACCGCATACCGTTCCGTTCCTCATCGAAGCATCTCTATGTACTCCTTGTGCATTTGTAGGTTGATGCAATAAGTACATATAGATTTATATTACAAGGTCTCGGTGTGGAAAGTGTAAGGGAGATCCGGTACGGCATAATGTTAATGTTGAAAGTTGATACACAAGGAGAGGAAGGGAAAGGAAAGTGCAGGGAAACGATGCTATTAATACTTGGGTATATTAGTAGGTAGGTATATTAGCTCCTTTATACATATAAGTATAGGTAAGGGAAGGAAAATACGGAGTTGAGGGGAAAAAATGACGACCAAGGAGTTTGCCTGGAGTTGTAACGATGAGTAATTAGGACCTCGAAAAGGCAGAAAGGAGAAGGGAAACAAGGGAAAAATGATTCAATTTTGTGGCCTCTAGCCATCGATCTTTTCTTGGCAATTACAATCCTTCCAACTTATCTTTTAAATGCCATTTGCCCCTCTCCACCATAGTACCTACCATCCTAGATCCATGTGCATCTCCTTCTACCTACACCGATCCAACACAACAGAACCGTCCAACACAGAGCACACAAAGAACGTAGACACTTTTACTGTATTTATTCTGTACGCTCATTACGACGACGAACGAATACGACTTACTATTAGACTGACGATCAAAATTAGAACTGCATCCAAGTTCCGTATGCACAGTGCAAGGCCACAGCATAGTGAACATATGGATATGGATGGGAGAAGACAGTAAGAAGACGAAGTACGAACGAAGTAGAATCGACAAACTGTATCCAAAGCAAAAGCAAAAGCAAACCAAGTCAAGTCATTATATATGATGCTGGGTAAAGTTAGACAGTTAAACTGCCTCCTTCTTTTTGCCTAGTCTCATGCTCATCGATAAATGGGAAAGATGAGGAAGATGTGGAGGAAGAGGGAAAGGAAGTAGGAAGGCTTTGAGTCAATTGACTTTATTCTTAAATAATTTCTTTGATCGTGTAGGTACCTACGTTGCGTTGTGGATGTGAATTGTGGATGGGAAGGCGAGGATGAATGTGATGTATCTACAATCTACCGAGTTGCAGTCAGACCAAGATATTAATTACGTGTATCCTGCATCTCCATGTGGATCTGGGAATCCACAAAGACAACCACTAGCACATGTACATACACTAGTACAGAAAGTGAGAGAGAGAGAGAAAGAAAATCGTACGATCCACAGTTAGGGACACAGACGGGAGGAAGGATAAGGAAACAGGTCAGAAACGTATGGCTGATGTTGGGAGGGACACGCACCAGATTGAACATCGACACGACATAAGTTCCCCATCATGACAGTTAGGACTTGGAACCAACGATTACGGTTACTGCTCTCCCATCAATTTCATACCATTTCCTTCGACTCACAGTCTTGACTCTGTATATATACACTCTATCCTATAATATCCTATCCTATCCTATCCGATCCGATCCGTTCCCGTTCGACCGTTCAGCAGTAGCAGTAGCAGTAGCAGTAGTAGTAGCAGTAACCGTAACGGTCGAAATACATCCCTATCTCCTTCCAAGTACGGAACTAATGCCTACACCTACACACAGACGTGGCACACCATACACTTAGATTATATTGCACGGTCTACACTTATACAGTTTGTCCACGAGAAGTACATAGAACTGTGGACCTTTTACCTCTCGTCTTCGACACTGCTTCTGCACGAGAACCTCAATGGCTCTATCTGTTCCGCAATTATTTATAGCTTCGTCCGTCTCCACTATCCTTAGAGTAACTAACACGAGTCATCATTTTCCTGTTCACGACAACAACAAGTCAGGGAGTCACGTTCAACTTGTATTTAAGCTTTCTATTCTATAACTCCGCTCCTCATATCCCACACATTTACATTTACCTTGCACTGCAAACACGCTCGTTGTCTCTTGTCGAAGGTGCTGATATTGGGATTGATGGTGGTGCTGGTGCTGGTGCTGGTACTGGTGTTGGTGTTGGTGTCGGTGTCGGTGCAGGTGTTGGTGCTGGTGCTGGTGTCAATATTGGTCGTTTGTGCATAGAAAAGTTCGTGCGAGTACTTTGAAGTTACTTGAGCCCACGTACATATATGAACTACGTAGGTACTTATAGGCTAACTGTGAGTTCACAACCTGCATACACAGTGCATGTCTTTAAGCATTAAGCATTTACATGGAGAATAACATTGATCTTATTGACGCTCCTCCAAACGGCCCAAACGACTTCTCAATGTATTCAGATAGGTGATTGAGAACGCATTAGAGAATATACGAGGTAATACACAAGGTTATTGCAGTACACTCCGTGTGTAACTCCGAACCTTTCCTTTGTCTAGATATGTATTAGCTATTTTCTCGACAACACATCAAATAACGGCTGTTGATTTGTTATTTTTAAAAACACTAGCTTCTCAAATCCACACTGGCTTGGTATTTTCTATCTTTCCATTTCACATCATCACTCGTTGCCACATTTTCTGTTTCAAGCCAACTGCTTGATAACAACCTGAACCAGAACCAGAACCAAAACGAGTAAGAATAACTTTTCACTTGGTTTAACATCCGATTCTGAATGTTTGGAAGGCAAGTAATTTTTGCCCGAAGCACTGAATACTCAATTAAATATTGACCATCACTTTTGCTCGCACTAATTATCACAACACTCCTGAAACAGAAAACACCACGGATTGCAATTTATCATTTCATTTACATACCCCCGTCCAAATTTTAGTTTGACCATGTAGTAGGTAGTCTATGGTATGGCGGCATGGCGATGTGTTCAAATGCGGAATGTGATCCAATTAGAAAATAAACAGGAAAAGCCACATTCAAAAGACTGCACAATTCGCTTTAGTAAATCATAGGAGACTGATGAAAGGAGGTTAAATAAATGCGCAATAGTGTAATAACAGTATAAAAGACACAAAACACCTTGGGAAAGATTGCGGAAGGTCACATTAAAATATAACAAAAAGGACTCTCAAGTGTCAAGTGAAAGGAGTCATTGTCGTCATCAAATTTGAATTCTAATTCTAGTATAACTATAACTATAATTATAGACATAGGAATATGTTGACTGTTTACTGTTTACTGTTTATGCGTAGCGTTAGCGTTAGCGTTAGCGTGGGTACATTGATTTGAATTGAAGGTGTAAGTTGCGAGGAAAATAAAGGGAGAGGAATGAAGGATGAAATACCAGGAGCTCTTGAACGTGGAAATTCAAGGTTGAGCGACCATATGCGGTTCAGTCTCACACGTTCATCTCGTTCATGGATGTAATGAAGATGATGCCTAGATGGAGTACGAGACAGACATTGGGTGCAAATTGAAAGGATAAATTAGCTACCTAATCGTCATTCAAAACATATCGTATCGTATCGACAATCGGAGGAAAAAGATACAGGATCGTAAATAGAAAACCGTCAACCGTCACAAGGAACAACAACAAGGAAGAGACGGAGAGAAGAGATACGCGTGTGTACGAGCCATCTCAATTGAGAGCGGAGAGAGAGGTGAAGGAAAGAGAAACCGTAGAGGAGAAAGGGAAGGAATCAAAATGAGTATAGAGAGAAAGGGAAGGAAGAGGGAAAGGAAAAGACGTGTGGCGGGAGAATGGGAGCTCGTGTGTGTGTAGGTGTAGGTGTGGAGAGTGGTGGAGTGGGAGACGGAAGATTCGACTCTTGCTTCAGTCACAATCTTAACCATAGAGCTGTAGAGACATGAAGCTACTCTACCGGAGGAGAGAACATAAATGACATGTGTACATTATGTTTGAATTGAGTGACTTGATTCATGAATAAGAGGATACGAAGAAAAACACCGTGAAGGACATCTATGCTTTGATTGTGGATAAGACAGACGGATCCGGGTATTTTGAAAGAACAGTGAGAGGAGCAGAGGGGAAAGTAGATCGGAGCTTAGAGAGACGGGATGCAGACAAGGAGGGAAGAGAGAGAGAGAGAGAGAGAGAGAGAGTGAGAATGCGAAAGGGAAAGGGATGCAGGTTGCAGTTGGAACAGCAAGCAGTAGCCACTCACTCTTTCACTCACCACTATATCCCTACTCGACTCCGTCTCAACTCAACTCAACTCAACTCAACTCAACTCAACTCAACTCCACTGCCATTATGTACGGAGGCGGGCAACAAGACGGCGAGGATGAAAAAATCCCGTTTTTTTCCTTCTCTCACTCTCTCTCTCTCTCTAGGATAGCTTTCTTTTCTTTACTTTCCGCTACACACGAGTTCAACAGGTTAACATGGCACACACACAAATTCACTCACATAAATACAAGCTCGCATCTCACTCGCTCTCTCACACTCTCTCTTGCTTTCACGTTTCACGTTTCTACCGCTTCCATTTCCATTTCCATTCAACTGCTCAACTGTTTGCTTTCTCTAAACCAACGTCTGTCCATATGTACCCACTCAACGTCTCCGTTCCCTTGACTTCCACCTACTATCGGTAGAACCAAACCTTGTGTATGTATAGTCCGAGTAATGTTGTAATGTGTAAGTGAGTCCAATGACTGTCTAAATATCAGCTCTCTCCAATCTCACAGCTGCCGATCACCAAACAGAAACTCCTTGTCTTACAACTCTACTCTACTCTGAGCTTTCTTCTCTGTGCAAGGAAGGAAGGAAGGAAGAAAGAAAGAAAGAGAGAAAGGAGCGAGGGAAGGCATGCACATGTGACTCAAGGTGGATTCTGTTTTGTTTTCTTCCTTCTCTAACCGCTGTTGCTTGGATGCTTGAGCTTGCTTGAGAAGGAGAAAACCGACGTGAGGCCAAGACTTCACGGCCATGTGTCCACGATGCCGACAACGAGTTAGACCACAAAGACAATGATATCGTATTGTAGGGTATGGTATGGTATCGTATCGTATCGTATGGAAGGGACGAAGAATTTTACGATTGGAACGAAGAAGTGACACAAGACAAGGAAGATGCTGTGATGATGATGATGATGAAGAAGAAGGAGAAGAAGAAGAAGATGATGATGATGATGATGACGATGATGATAGAGATGCGAATGACTGACTGAATGATATGCGATGATCTGACAATGCAAATGACGGTTGAACGAGAAAAAAGAGTGAGGAAAAAAAGGCAACTTACAGGTGTAGGTGACTTGTGGGAAGAGCTAAACTGAACAGAGTGTGAAACTGATCGGAGCGGGAAGAGATGAGTGATGTGACGTTCGACTCTCAGTCTGTGGTACACGTTGAGTGCTCGGCTTGCTCTGATTAGGAACGAAACAATGAACTGTGTGTGAGTGAGAGTGATAATAATGAGTGAAGGTGAAGTGCGTAGACTGACGGGACAAATGGACAAATGGCAAGTGGGGTCCGTGTGTGTGTGAGTGTGTGTGTGTGTGTGTGATTACTTTGGTAAGTAAAAAAGTAACTAACTAACTAACTAATTAGTAGCACGAGATGCAATGTGGAGAAGAGAATAGTCGGTTGTAGTTGTTGGAACGAGCCCAGGGAAGCAAGTGGAAGACGACTCATGCTGTAAAATAAACAGGAGCTGCGAATCTGACGCAGTATGCTCTGTGTGCTGCCTACTGATAAAGTCTCTCATCAACGACGAATCAATAATAAATCGATCGATTTCGTATTGATTGGGCAGATTGGCAATGTGTATAGGCTGCGCATCTGCAGATAGCCTACCATACCTCCGACACAACTCTACCGATCCAGCTCTTTCTCTCTCTCTCTCTCTCTCTCTCTCTCTAACTCCGTGTAGCTAGTAACTCGTGTAACTCTCAAACTCTCTATATCATCAACCCGAGAGAGATCCCCTTCCCCCTTTTCCCCTTTCAATCAAAACTCGGCCTCTAAATCATCATCAGGTCCTTCCAAATAAATTCTCTCCGACCCAGCCAACTTGTCTCTCATTCTATCTCGCTCTAGCTTTCGCTCTCGCTTCTCCTTTCTCTATCTTCCTCGTCTTTCGCCTTTCGCACCCAAACACCGCCTTCGCCTTTCGCCGTCGCCTTACTCATCACCATCACCATCAACAGCAACAGCAACGGCAACGGCAACAGCAACAGCAACGGGAACAGCAACACCAACACCAACATTTTACATGCACATGCACAATGCACAAACACACACACATAACACGTCTCCCGTGCCTGCTCCTCCACCCAAAATAAGAATTAATTGTTCACAACCTCACAATCTATTCGTATAGAAACCTCACGTTCCACGTCTCACGTCTATCTCTTTTTCCCCTCACACAGTCTATTCCTATGTATACCACTTCAAATATTTACTCTACATATGGCTACAATACATAACTATTCTGGGATTCTGATCTCTTTCTCTCATTTTCCTCACAGTAGCATAAGTCCACGATTTCTTGTCATTTCTTTCATTTTTGGAATCGAACTCGATAGAATTTTGTGTCAATCATCGTCATGATTTTCCGCTTCAGTCCATCCTCCCTCGCCACTGTCCACCTTGACTGGATTTCATTCAACCCTTTCCTCTGACTCTTTCTTCAGCAGACCGTGGCTTAGAAAATTACGATATGGTCCACAACTCACCGCGTCTGTCGATTCGATAGGAATTCGATGGGGTTATTGTGCATATATGGATGAAAGTGNAACCCTTTCCTCTGACTCTTTCTTCAGCAGACCGTGGCTTAGAAAATTACGATATGGTCCACAACTCACCGCGTCTGTCGATTCGATAGGAATTCGATGGGGTTATTGTGCATATATGGATGAAAGTGTATGTAAGTGTATGTGTATGTGGAACTGGAGCTGGAACTGGAAGGTAGTGGAAAATTGTATGGGATTTCCCAGGAAACTCATTCGCAGCCACTCTCTATCTTAAGAATGGAAAGAAACAGTGACAAAACTCATGACCGCACGACACTCACAGTCACAGTCACAGTATACTCACCTCGCCGGTTCCCATTCGAATCCCAGGTCTCTAGTAGTAACAGTAACAGGTTTACTGTCGGATCGGAGACTACTCGAGAGCAACTTGTAAATCATGGGATTGGTTGAGTCGTTCAAGATAAGAAAGGATAGAAGGATCCGGTCTTTGGATAGATAGGAAAGGAAGACACTACTTGGAGCTTTCTCAACCTCAACTTCTTTCTGCCTGCGTAAGGGTAGCCTCCGAAAAAAAATTTAAAAGAGCCGTTGCTCTTCTTCCTTGCCTTGGCTTTGGCTTTGGTTTTGGCTTTGGTTTTGACTTTGGCTTTGGCTTTGGCTTTGGATTCGACTTTCCTACTGTTGCTTCCTCTTATATCCCGTCCATGTGGTAAAAAAAAGTTTGTATCTCTCCTTTATGCCCTCCTTCGACTTCCACTTTGACTTCGGCTGCATGATAATATTCTCTTTATGTACATATTATCTTGCCATGCATTCCTACGTGGTTGTAAACATGCTATAGAGCGTCACCCTACTCTCTCCCAAAGCAAAGCAAAGCAAGGCAAAGCTCAAGACTCCAACCAGCACTAACTGCCAACGCCAACGTCAACACGTGAAATTCTCCGCTGACTTCACCATACGAAAATCTGGAGCAGTAGATGCTCCTTCCCCTCGACTACTTTATGCACTATGTACTTTATCTTCTAACTGTGCTCCATGTACATATGTATGTGCATAGGACGGTACGGGTAGAAATAAAGATACGAGACCTCTGTGGCGGTGGGAGTATGAATGAAAAAGTCGGCCACTAAAGACACATTTTCTTCTGCAGGTAGGTACTAATACGCCAATTCCAAATAATGCCGGTCCATGGAACCGTGAAGGGAGAACTTGCATACATGTTGAACATTGTATTAATTAGAGACATCCAATGAAAAAGAGTTAATGTAGGTAGGACGAATCTACGCAGTTATTTTGTGGCATGAAAATGTAATGAAAGGATTTGTAGGAGTGATAATGACAGAATCAATGCTAGTTGCGGAACGTGAGAAGGTGATAGAAGGGAGTGAAGCTAGGCCAGAACGACTTGTCCGATGAAAGGACAAAGTATAAGAGATGCCGAGAGAAGGAGAAAGATGGGCGCTGGGCGAAGGAATGGAGGGATGATCGGTGACATCACCAATATATTGATCAACATGATAATTACGAGTGACAATCGGAGATATAGTTCCCTACATGCAATGTCCCTGACTCCTCGAGTTTCCCATGGAACTCACGATCAGAAGCCTTTGCTGGTGCCTTGGTATGTTATGTTACGTACATGTACCTACCTATGTATATGTATACTGCACTGGATTTGGATGCGATGTCATGGGAAGTTCCTTCGGGGCTCGGGTTCCCAATCCTCTCACTATCTCAACTCAACTCAACTCAACTCGCTCTTCCTATGACTACTCTGCCGATTACATAGTTGCAAGAGAATGTGAGAAAATGTAACGCAATGCTAAGGGAAGCTCCAAGTGTGCGTCTGCATGTGGATTGGATGTGGGATGGAATAACCGTGGAATATATTCACGTTCCATGCTTGATCGGAGTAGATTGATATTAGAGAATAGGTCTGGCGTGGGTATATCTATACGCTCCATTCCAGTATTAGTATTCCTATAGGAGCTATAGTAATCGCGTATAATGTAATGTTGTGAGTTGTTATTGAGGAGAGGACACATGATAATCGAGTGGAGGTGCATATTAGTCAAAGATATGACTGCTGTCGCGTTAGAGACAGAGCGAGTGAGTGAGTGCGATTAAAAGGGTGGGTGGTGGCCATAGTGTGTTCTACTAGGAAGAAATAATCAATATTGAGATGATTCTTCCCATACATCCATACATATGGCATCAAACGAGACATTTTATTCCCTAAATATGGATGTCATTTCTCTTCTCTCTCTCTCTCTCTCTCCTCTCTCTCTCTTCACGGGCCACACAGAGCAAGAGGAAGAGAAAAGGAGAAGGAAGGCAAGAGACGCTCCGAGATACAGAGATAGAGTTGGTTTGGTGTTGCTGTTTCTGCTTCTGTTGCTGGCTCGAGAGTCAGTGCCAGTAGTTCGACTGCCACTACCACTACAACTACCACTACCCTTTACCACTACCATTGCTGCTTACTTGCTGAGTTGAGCTTTAGCGTCAAACTTGAGCTGCCTGTCGTTACTGCAGAGTTAGTAGTAGAGTTGTATTTGTAGTTGAGCTGTACATAGAGCTGTAGCGTGGAGTAGAATGGAAGCGTGGAAGTAGAGTAGCCTAGGTGTATAGTAGATGGATGGATGTATGGATATGAGTTGGATATTTGTATGGCTGTATGGCCGTGTGTAGATGTATGGATTGTGGATTGGATCGGATTGGAAGGACCGTACTCATGTAAAAGCCCCTGTTTCTGTTTTGGCAAATTCTGAACTCATTTGAATAATACCCACCATCCCATTTCATTCCATTCCATCCCAACTCGACCATCGACGTCATCGATCGATCGATCGTCATCGATTCTCACTAATATGTACCTGACTGTCATCATCAACCAACGAACCAACGAACCGCTCCATCCATCCAATCCACACACACGTTCACACACGTACATATCCACATCCACATCCACATCCACAGCCACACACGCATACCATATCTCCCGACAACGACAACTACAGCTACAACTACAACTACAACGACAGCCCACAGTACACACACTACATCTCTCCTCTCCCATACACTTTTCATCATTTCACAGCCACAGTCACACAGTCTTCCTTGCTCTTCCTTCCTCTCGCACATAGTTTGGCTTATGGTTTAGTAAGTGCAAGAGGGAGAGAGAGGTGGTCGTAGATCCTATGTATAGGGCAAATGCTACACCGATACAGATACGATAGGAATCATAGGAATCAGACATACGATACGATAGGACAGCATCGGATCTGATACGATACATTTCACGTCGTGATTAGTTCAACCGTTCAACGTGTTCACATATCTGTATCAGTCCCTAGTCTAGCATAGGCAGCGGACGGGAGCAGTAGTAGTAGTAGTAGTAGTAGTAGTGGCAATGGATGGTAATGGTAATGCATGCAGCTTCCAGTTTTTGTAGTAAAGTAAAGGTACGGAGAACTACATACACGCCAAGCAGTTGGGTTGGGATAGCGTGTGCATACACACATTTACTAGTTGGAGTGAGGGGCATGTAAGGAGCGGAGGCAGAGCTTAACTCGACTGGTGAAATTAAAAACAACACGGACTCGTTTCTATTCCTAACTAACTATCGCTCAATACAAGATCAATCAATGCAGAGCTCCAGGGTCGCACATAAAGACCGAGGGAAAGAAATTAAAAATGCTCTCCTACAGCTTTCCAAAGTATCAGCGGAACTATAGAGTTCCATAACCAGAAGCAATGCTATTGCTCTGGCAGAGCAGAGCAGAGCAGAGCAAAGGAGAGCAGAGGCAGAGAGGCAAAAGCACAAGGGAAACCTTCACGTTAACTCCACTTCTCCATCGTCCGTCTCTATCGTCCGTGATATCCATAGCCTTTGTACTATGCACCTATGTGTATGTATATATGCACTATACAGATACACCTACATCCCTGCATGACTAGATGTAGGGAGAACAAACAGAGAATAGAGTACATGGAAAAGAGCAATTACTAGGCCATTTGCATATTTCGTAGACCAATGAGAAATCGCACTTTCACTTGCTCCTACTACACCGCCCATATTTTTGATTATTCTGCACGCTCAATACAATACGATACGATACGATAGGATAGAATGGGATACGATACGATACCATACGATACGATACCATATGTAATACAATTTACATGCTCTAGTCAGCCATCCGCGACGGCTACTCACTCACACATTGCTCCTACCAACTAACTAACTAACACAGACCGACGGTAAAAGTCCAACTTCTAACTGGACGGACTTTGTGAATTTTTATTTTGAGAAACTATCAAATACCTCGTGCATCGTGCAATTCATTCCAATCTATTACCATCTATTCTACAGATATACTTACGTTACTTACTCTCATTCCATCTCTGGCATTCGTCTATTCCACACGTTTTATATTTTATTCTTTCGCCTTCTAGTTAGTCTTTACTCTTTAATGTAATATAAAATATAGTTAATACATGAATGTGTCACAGGAGACTAGAGGAAAAGGAGCATTGGGATGGATACCTATACATATAATTACAGAGGTAGTCGCTGTCGTTGTCGCTGTCGCTCCTATGCCAATATGCGGTATGGCATGCAGGGAGTAGGGAGCACATGCAGATGTCTATCCCTGCATCTGAATTCTACAAGTACCTCCACCTCGTATATGGTAAATGATATACTTATATTATGTAGTTAGTAACTAGAAGAGAGAAGAAAACCGGTCCGTCCGTCCGTCGTCCGTCATTTTTATTTAACTCTCGTTTTTTTCCTCGTTGCCTATCTGGAGCTGGACGTTAAAGCTGAATGTGTATTCACTTATTACCGATCGAAACTTATCAGCACAGTATAACTTCTACCTATGATTGACAGCTAAGACCTTAATGTTTAATTCGCGTGTTCTAAGCGTGTAATTAAACAGTTTTGCACAATCGTCAAGCATCAAGATATTACGAGACCAAACCACGACAATCCTAATCGTCACAGCGTACACAAACACAACACAACAAACAGTCAAGACCATGCAAACAAACTAACCAAGAGAGACCACAGAGCAGCGACAAGTACTACCTAATATAATATGCCTACATACAGAATCTACAGAGAAAGCAGGGAGAAGTCAGCATTCCTCATTCTCCTCCAATCCAGTATATATAGTTTTCTAATAATAAATTACGATATGGAAAGTCAAACGCAATATATTATATCTTTTCTTATAGTTTAGCCAAAATTTGAAAGCGTAGGTGAGCGAGTTGAGCGGTGCTCACGAAACTGGGTAAATCTTGTCTAATGTCTCTAATACCATTACAAATATGTACCACGAAACATACATACATACCAACAGCGTCTGTTCAATTTCAATATTATTATAAATCACAGTGCTTTTGCACCCGAATTTAAATTCCAATTCCAATTCCAATTCAATTGCGGCTCATTCGTCAATACGGAATAGGGGAATAAGAATGGCATTTCTATGGTCCTGAGACAAGTGGCATTTTGAAGACATGTAAATTATGAAGACCAAAGAACCCGAGGGAAGGGTTGGCAAATGGCCAAGTGATTCAATAAGAAAGCTGTGAACCATATCCGTGTGGAGTAAGCGCCGCCAGCATTACGTTGGACTTTTGGGACAAGTCCCGTTTCCAAGTCTTAAGGACGAAAAGAAGCAAGAAAGTGCGAGTACCACCACCACCTTTTTATCGGTATCACTAAATGTAAGTGCGGCAATATGTAGAATCACCACGTTACCACGTACAAAGTTTCCACCTTAACTTTATTCCACATACAGTTGACAGTTGATACTTTTGACTCTTTTCCTCCCTTTCCTTTTCTTTCCTTCAAATTCCATCCGCCTTTCTTTCCTATCCTCTATGCTTTCCTTACTTACTCATTATTCCCTACGATTAACTCAAGGAGTTTCTACAGTTGCTGTTAGGAACGGCGATGCCAATGCCGATGCTGATGCTGATGCCCATGTTGATGCTGGTGCTGATGCTGATGCTGATGCTGATGGTGATGGTGCATCGCATCGAATCACCGACATGTGCAACATCTGTACAGATACAGCTGCTCTCAATGATTCTTACTCCTTTCAATATGTCCAGGTTCTCTCTTCCCACTTCCAATCCAATCCAGTATATACACATATAGCATGCTATATAGGTATGTAGCTATAATGCTATAGTTACCACTGTTATACTACAGTCATCCATGAGCACCATGACTATACCAACGAGGAAGAGGAAGCGACACTTATAACTATAACCGTCTTAATGCAACTTGAACTTCCTACAAGAGAAACATTGCTTATTGCTCTACGCTATTGACGATCACGATCACGATCACGATCACGATCACTATCGTCATCTACTATCTCCACTTTCGACTTGAAAACTATACACATAGCGATGGGTAGGTGTGGGTAGTGCTATCAATTTATCGAGATATCAATACGTAAAGGTTACCATTCGACCATTCTTCCTTGCTACTTTCAATTTGGCTAATACTTGCTAGAAACCGTAATTTAGAACT
>JAAXYX010000797.1:0-30726 GCA_036851915.1 Ptenothrix huangshanensis | reverse complement strand
ACAAAGTTTGTAATTGTAAAATGTAGTAAACTAGGAAGTTATAGTTGTATGGTGTACAACAATTTTACTTACAATTTATGAAATTGTAAACCGATGATTGTCTACAATCTTACAGCACTACTAGCAGAGACGTGTTCTCTGGATGAAATCCTCATGCAAAATGGCTGGCGCAGGTAGATCAAAATGCTTCCCTGCGACGTCCAATCAATGGAGTTGGTGTTGATGGAAGCAGCAAGTTATGCCGAGATAGTACAGTCGTCGGAAGTCGTGTGATAACATATTCCGTATCTTTATGATCCTACACACTAATACTTAAGGGACTCCCAATTTCATTTAAAAGTCACATCGACTTGAATAAAGTACAAACAAGTACTTCAAAAAACTAGAGAGTCTCAAAACAGAAAAAGTGCATCTAAAACATCAAAAACCTGTACTTACTTTAGTAAAATTATGAACGCAGTTGGTGTGCGTCTGAAATGGATTATAAATGTATTAGAAGCGAACCTTGGACTGCGAGATGCGATTTAGATACACTTGAGGAGAGGAGAACTTGGGATTTATTCTGTGTTCATAATTACATAAAATACGAACAGATTTCGGTTTCGGGATTCCAGATGCATCTGTTTTTACAAAGTACTAATAATTTATTATGTTCTCATTCTCTGTGCAAGAATCGTAGATGAGCAGTATATGTTGCGTGTATTTTTCTAATAAATTTTAAAATTGTTGATTGTAATTCAATAGTAGATTTATATAAAGAATGGGGGGGGAACTGACAGTCACAGTACCTTCGTGTAATAGGGATTTAACGGACACGGTTGCAAATTATAGGACGGTTTATTCCGTTTTCCGTCAATTTATTTTCGTTCGTAGCAAAAGTACTTCTGGACGCAAGGTTTGAGTGAATGCTTATATAGGATATGGTAATTGATTTCCTAGGAAATTAATTAAATTACCAACTGTAAGTAAACGGAAAAACTGGAAAGGAAGGATATTGCGATCCTGTTGTGGGTATAAGACAAAGGCAGTTGTGGGTAGCTTTCTTCCATAATATTTATGCAAATCAAATACTAGAGCTGCTGCTACTAAGCTAATTTCGTAATTTGTGTGGGTAGTGAGTGACTTTGAGCAGTCATGTTGTCGTGGTTTAAATAGGGCAAATCCGACATTTAACCTAACCTAGAATTTAAACATTAAGAAGTTGCTGAATATGGTAAATGAACATTTCAACGTTTACAGGTCCTAGAACGAACATTTTAGAAGCTCATGGTCCCCCGGGGAAGGAGTCTACCTTGGCTTATGTCACTTTTCCAAGAACGTCTATGACAGAATTCTCCAAAAATGTCCTGTGTTAGTGAACGCGTCATCCCGGTTCAAGGTGGCTGAGGCTTAATTTGTAATGCGAAGTTTCAATTTAGAAAATTGTCTTCACAAATGTCTTTAACTCTCAAGGGGGTCGTGAAATTATTACGCAACGCTCGTAGCTTTGGAATTAAGGGTTACAGCTGTACAATATTTTCCATCCATATTTTAGCATACACCTCCACAAATAATGATCACAGATGAAAAACGAAAAAAATCGGCGACGTTACAAGAAGAATACTAATACTAAAACCAGTACGTGATTTTCTCTCAACCAAAATAAAATTTCACATTAATTCATAATGTGACAACGGCGAATGAATTAACCTCGATATTTTTTCCTTTCCAATAAAGCGTGCTAAGTTATTTTATTAATTTAATAAAAACAAGTACATTTAAACGACAACGACATATTTTAAAAATGTAAACAAAATCATTTCACCGGTATGGTATCGTTACTTTTAATTTGACATTTTGCATCGGTCATACAATTATAATTACTTATATACATATAGGTAGTGCAATTAAGAGAACGTGGATGCCTTGACGGAACCGGTAACTTTACCCTTTTGGACAGTAATATTTCTGGGCAATATATCGAATGTAGGCATTTGCTAACCTACCAAGTGTGAGAATTTTGACAAAGGTATAAGTACGCGTGATACGTTCGGCATTTCATCGTTGTTACACATAAATGACTATTCGATTGATTGTTCGGCTGATTTAAACGTGCAATGAATATCTTTTCTTAACCTAGACATCACAAAATTTTGTAACCAACAAACATGCATTTTTCATTATTAACAGATGCAATCATAGTGATGATTCCGAGACGAAGTCATAAAAATAAGTACCATCAATATATTAGTGACTAATAAAGCGCTAAGCACTAATACCAGATTGCACTGTGTGATTTGCATTGAGTAATCATAACTAGTCAAGACCTTTGGCTTCTGTATCGGGAATCGATGATCACGGAGTACAAAATACATTAATGTCAATAGCTTTCATCATAAGCATCCATGCATTCATACTTGATACATTCACCGACAAGTACAAAACCCATACTCTACGATTATCCGAGTTACAAATATATGTAGGAAGCATTCTTTACATTAAGCTTAGCACATTTATGATAAATTTTTGTAGTAGTCCGCAAGGACTTCCCACGCCTTCGGACTCATGAAACCACTTGGAGGATTCTGTCCTAATCTTGCCAAGCCTAGGAAAAATTTGAACAAATATTTAGCTTTATTGCATGAGCAACATAAAATAAGGACTGAAAGTTACATTAGGGTATTGTTTTCTTTCTATTGACTTACTTCGCATCTTTGTTCCCGAAATGAAATCGAAATCCTCTGTCCGTTGGGGTTCAAAGTAGTCCATCTTCCCTGCTTTCTTATCATAAGCTGCCACACGGAAAGGAATGATTTCGAGCGAAGGTAGTCCTGGTGCCATTTTTAGAACACGAGCACCATGAGTCGGGTCAAACAAATCGGTAGATGGCATTTCGGGATGTGGCAAACCAGCTGGATCGCGTCCCACTATATAAAAGTTAGCTCCCGCATTCAGCCTAGCCCTGAGTAGTAAAAGTAAATAATTAGTTAATTACAATTTTCAAAATCATTAAATACCGTTTTAGGAATCAAAATGAGTAAGTCCAAAAGTTGCTGGAAATAAAATGATGCAAATACAACAAGATACAGAATCGATTTAAAAAGTGCCGTTTTGATTATTGGTACCTCAAGGAATAAACGTTTTAGTAATCAAGACTTCACAATTAATAATGTTTGTAATCCGAAAGTTTAATCCAGTAAACTGTTAGGAGTAATGATTGCTAATAAACTTAAGTGGACTAATCATGTTAACCATGTTATAAAGAAAGCTAGGAGGAAAATTTGCATGTTAGTTAACTTAAGACAATTCGGCTTCAGCTCAACTGAGCTACTAAATGTATATAAAACTTATGTAAGATCTCAAATTGAATGCAATTCCAAGTGGGGTTTCAACCTAACTATATCCGATAAGAATAAGTTAACTCAGATTGAAAAACGTTGTTTATCAGTCATCACGAAATCAAAAGTTAGTTCACATAATTATAAGGATACCCTGCATGACCTTAAATTGACTTCTATACATACTTGATCGAATCTTTAAACTTGGATTAAAATTAGGGAAAGGCATGTATTTATCCCCCAGATTCAGACCAATATTAAACCCCAGTATCAAATTATATAATTCTACTAGATCCAAAACCCACTTTCGCTCTGTTTTATGTAAACGTAATAGATACTTTCACTCTGTTGTTCTGTCCTTAATTCGCGAACTTAACAAGATTGATCCTGATGACCTAGCAAAGCTTGATGTTATCTTTGATGAACTCAGTACTATTAATAATCCTTAATAGCTGTTAAATACTAACCATTTATTTGTTTGAACTAATCATGTATATCTTTTATCACTATTCTTATCCTAGTTGCTAATTGTTATGTATTACTACATTATGTGACGTTTTTTGTCATTGTCTGCTATCTTTGAATCTTTTACTGAAAATTTTTTCTATGTTACTAAACTTTCAATTCATTAGTGTCTGTATTCACGTATGCTTCTGAACAATTAATCATTATTATTATTATTATTATATTATTATTATTGGAAGTTTTAAATTTATTATTAAAAGTTTTAAATTTAATAATAATAATAATTATTATTATTATTATTATTATTTTTCATTTCAGAGTTCGTGGACATGCCTCATTTTGTTTCTAGCAATTTTTGGATTCACCTCATTTTGATTCTTAACCGATAATATTATGAAAAACTCAGTCACAAAGTAAACAAAATAAGCAAAAATAGGTGAACTGCTATTACCGAGCGTGCCACTGAACTTCCGTAGGCCCAGCATACATCATAGGAGATGGGAAAATAGCTAATATCGTAGTTTTTGGATCTAAAATTCCTTCTTCTAGCACCGCTAAGTGTTGTTGAATTCTCACAGAAAGAGGTACATCATCATCCTTCGTCCATCCTCCAAGCGGATGCAAAAGTAAAACAGGTTTTCGACAACCGTAAGCCTCCTCTAATTTTTTTCTTGTGTCCTGCAAAGTGAAAATTTTAAATATTAAATTACAATACATTATGTACACAATGGTTTAGTTACACCTGCGTTGTTTATTTCTTATAACTAGAAAAGAAAAAACAATAATCACTAAAATGCTCCGGTAAAAAATGTAACAAACTAGGAGTTTGTATTCACGGAATCATGTTGATTATTTCCATCAATACAAATTCGTTATTTTGCAAATGAAAGTGAAATTAATTCTAATATCCAAAAAGCTATTGTTTCACTACGTATTTCTGGTGGTGTAGGAAGGCCTATGTACCGGCGAGCAATTTAGCACGGTAAAAATAAAACATCTGATAATAAATACTTATAAATATATAAAACAGAAAAATAAATGTTGAAATTTGAGTTAAAGTTCACGCAGCACCTTACACAGCTAAAATCTACCAAAGAAAACTGTCGTACCTGCATAAGAAGAGCATGTCCATTATGTATAGGATTTCTAAGTTGAAAAGCAAATATGGCATCTGAATCAATTTCCTTAATTTTAGATCGAATTTCATTCGGAGTAAGGCGGTAATGATCTAAACCATCATTCCACGTTATTCTCTCCAAAACTTCCAAGTCACCACCAACTAGCCACTCGCCACTTCCCAGAATCATCTGAAAAAGATGGGATTAATTAAAAAAATCAAGAACAATTCTGAAAAATCATTCTGAAAAACTAAAATAATTAAAGCAGAGAAATGACTGCTATTTACTTTAATATATGGATGTTTCGGTGACGTTGTCCCAAACTGTCTTGCACATCGCTCTTCTTTTCTGTGAGCAAAAAATTCTGGATTTTTTAGTATTGCTACTGGCTTTCCACGATAAAACAGACAAATCTCCTTACTACCCTCCAATCGTTCTTTATCGTGATTGAATATTGGCAGAACTATCGCAAGTGGCATTGTAACTAAGTTATCTCCTACAAGGGTGTTGAAATGTAGAGACTGTAAAAAAATTAATAGAATATTTCATCCGTATTAGTATCATCATCATTATCTCGTTTCAAAACTTGAAATCATCTTTAGAAAATGAAAGTTCAAGCATGCAAATTAATTTTGTAAACTTGACTGCTGGAAAAAAAACTATCCAGTAATTTTATGTCAAGGAAAGTAGATTTAACAAACCTGTAAGTACTGATCCTCGCGCATAAACCCTCTTAGAGGTGCGGCCCATCCTTCGCTCAAAACTTGTACCCACTGAAGATCAACTTCAGATATTTCGAGTGGCGGTGATGATTCAATCAACTCCTTTAATTCTGATGCAGATCGAGCCGTAAATAATTCTTCTACCTGGTCCACAGTTTTGAGATCTACCGGGAGAATACCCTGTGATTATTCAAAGGAACATTAGGATTTCACGAAATTATAAATTTTTATGGCCATTTTATTAGCACGCCGGTACATTATGAAACCGTTTCATTATAGTTTGTCAATACTTACTCTGTCAACAAGAAGATTTACAACTTGCATCATACTTTCTGCAACGCTTGAACCAACGGTTCTCGCGACAACATTAGGATGTGTTGGGATTTCATACTCTTGGTCGATGCCAGTAAACCCTGTGCAGAAATACATAAATAATCATTATTATCATGTATACGAAGATAATAATTAATTACACCAGACTAATATTTTCCCATTATCATGGTATATACTTACCCTTAATTTTTCCTTCACGAGCTTTCTTATAAAGTCCTTTCGTATCTCGCTTTTCACACACCTCTAAAGGGGTATCAACAAAAACCTCGAAAAACGGAAGCTGGGCGTCTTCGTGAATCTGCCGAGCCAATTCACGGTCCTAAAAATGAAGTTAAGCATTTAATTTTCATTTCATGACTAATACAAATTTGATAGTTTCAGTTTTGGGCAGTTTCCTCCACCCATCTAGAAAATGTAGGAAGAAATTCTCACAGTAATAAACCGAATGTTAATGTCTTTTCCAGGCATTCCAACATAAAGAAGCAAGAATGAAAGGCAACTATAAAAACTGTATGGTACGAAATACATTCAACAAATTAGACAATAAATGTTAAAATTTATTAAAGTAGTAATGCCAAGGTAAATCAACTGCTCAAATTCCTTCCTGCCTGGGAGGAATGGCAATGATAAAAACTAGGTACACTGATCATTGCCATTGTCTCTGTAAAATTAACGTGTAGAATATATCAAATAAAATACAAGTGAAAAATTATGCCTTCTGGAATGGTGACACGAAGCTACAGAGGGCAACGACACCGGAATCAGCAAATAGTTTGGCCACCTCGGCAACGCGCCTGATATTCTCTTCACGATCTTCTTTTGAGAAGCCCAAATTTTTATTTAGTCCTGACCGTACGTTATCTCCATCAAGTGCATAGGCTGGAATCCCATGTGAGACGAGAAAGGCCTCAAACTCGAAAGAAATTGATGTTTTCCCAGCACCAGATAAACCTGTCCAAAAACCATATGTTGATCATGCATAAATAATCACTTCTATAAAATATTAAAGAGTTCCAAATCTCAAGTGAAGCACAACAACTCTCATTCCTTCCTCTCATCATTATCAATTATATAACTAGGTATATCCAACGCTAAACCTACATTTCCCTTTTGAATTCGTAGTTACGCCTAACTAAATATTTTGAATTGAAGTCAGCAGACATGCAATAAGTTGATGCAGGAAACTATTCATAGATTCTCAAATACACAATGTGCAAACATGCCAACACACCTGTGAACCAAACGGTACATCCTCGAAATCCACGTAGATGACCCAAAATTTGTCCTCTTTTATCGCGTGAAACATGATGCTTTTGTTCCAGAATATTCGTGGCAGCTTGCATTTTCCCCTGAAATGAAATAAATTAAATTAAGATTCACCAACATGATTTACCGAAGTTCATGATCATGCGGAAGCTCAAACTTCCTCAACGCCATTTCAATCCGTAACTTCAGTGACGTCGAAACTCGAAAATGAGAATCGAACATATTACTCGTCAATGTCATGCATACATTACATAAGTTCATTCAATACGTACATAAAATTCCCTCATCTGTAGTTAAGTTATACAGGACATAAAACATCGGAATTTCTATGCTCTGCCTGCATGCGTAATAAGGCACCATCATTCAGCCTTTACAAAAATACATACGGCAACTTGACTTGACAAATAATCCGTACAAGTACATCACCGTCTTTATTTGCCACTTCCGAGCAAGTAGTATGCTCTCATCTTCAAATCATGACTATACAAGCTCTATTTATTTAAGTCAATGAAATCCCTAAGCTTTCCTTGTATGTCCAAGCAATCTTTCTCGTAACAGAAATAAATATGCAACTCATATGTAAGGCCAGGTCATCTAACGATAAGTCTTTCGGTAGTGACAAAGTAGGCGCGGTTGATAATAAACAAGTCCGACGATGATGGACGGTAATAACTGTAACAATCAAAAGAAGTTGAACAAGTAGTTTTCTAAAAATACAAATAGAATTCCTGAATGTGAATGGATAAAGGAGGTACCTACAAGGAAAGGAAGCACGAACACAATCGGCCCAATTCTTCTCCTAGTTCTCTGATCAGTAATTGACAGCAGGTGCAGGAAAACTTCTCACCATGCAATCAGCAATTAGAGAATTCTCACTGGTACTAATACTACTAGTCAGGAAAACAGGAGAGAATAGCCAAGCTTGTAGCCTTTATTCAAAATAAACAGGACTGGAAACCCAGTTCTGTCAATTTTTTGAAATTAAAATACATCGGTCATAACTTATGCGTAATTACGAATGCATATCACAAATTGACGTGTACAGCATAATTATATGATGTAAATACCTACGTTGGTGAATCTTCAGTTGGAAAATATACTTCTTAATCAACAAGTCAAATGCTTTAGAACTATGCGATAACCACTTTAACTATTCAACAAGGGCAAAGCTTCCTAGTTCATGCCAAAATAAAAAGTAAACATTATTTGTTGACTGACGCTGTCTCGTAAACCATGTAAGTTAAATGCATGGAAGCAGATAACTACACATAAGCACCTATGTAATAGTACACCCTAGGGGTATATATAAATATTTACTGTTGTAATTACAATTTGCGATAGTCAACCGTTGTGTTTTGAATACTCGCTATTATGCATCCAATAACCGCTACCTCAACTGAATCAACAATCGCGTTCTTCCACGCCAACCACATTACACTCACAAAAAACTATTTCATTCACACAAATGTAAGAGCTCTGCTTCTTCAATCAAAGATGTTCCACGCATTTATCCACAGATTTTTGGACACTACAAAAACAACTTCCACATTTGCATTTTTAATAAAACTGTGAACCTTAAAAAATAATGACCGGCAAGATACCATCTGTAGCTTGAAAAGATTTTCATTCTTAAATCAGGGATTTACGCAAGCTTAATGTACCATCAAAACTTTTTCTTGTTACAAATTTTTTTTCAAGAAGTTTCAATTCCAAATCTGTACGCTGTGAAAACTACAAATCTTAAAATAATCACGCATGTACCTAAAACGCATCTTCAATCCCAAAATGCATTCCTTATTAACTTTATGATGCCTTACTGCATCTTCTGGATGAATAGATATTAATCATATAAATAAAGATGCGCTTTAGATACACTGACATATTTTTATTGCTAGATTGTATGGTGTACTTAACTCAGTGGTTGAGGACAAATAATAGATTTATCTTCGGCAAAAAACAATGTGTAATTTTACATCTATATATATATATATATACATATATACATTTATATCGGCAACTCTATCCTGCGTCTACATCTATTTAATAATAACTATTTATGATCTACGCCAAATCTTATCTAAATCAAATTCTAACAGCAACAGCCTATACAAATTTATTCAACACGATAGCCATAGAACTATTAAAATATAATGTGCCAAAGACGAATACTGATTCAAACTATATTAGCGCTTTGTTTGTACGTACATAGATAAAACATATAATGAGTTAACATTGAGTCGTTCATTTATGTTACTAATGCGTAAATTGACAAGAATTTAAGAGAGCGCCGTCTAAAAAGATTTCGACTGAAAATACCGCTTTCCATCAGGTATCAGGTACCTTCAGCATTTTATGTATTTCTTCTCTAACGATAAGTAAAGTTCTATTATTGTCATTTTTGTATTTGAAGCAAATATGCATAAAAGCAGTTATATGTGCAGTGCATTCAAAGAGTATTAGAGTAAGACTACTTAACAATTATTACTTTGTTTCCTTCGATATTCAGTCGATCCATTCTCTTCTTGATGTACAGCTTATTCATTGACAGGTTTTAAATGAAATTCTATTACCTACCTAGTTATGACACGACAAAGAAAGGTTCCGTATATGTACTCAAATTACCACAGTTTGAAACCTGAGGATAATGATGAGGACGACGTATGTGCTGGGAGCCCAAAAAAAGAAAAATATAAGTATGTAAGTAAGTACCTAGATATAATTTTCCCATATCTGCTCAAATAACAAGATGTAAGTTTGATTGCAAAAGCCATGAGAACTAAGTGAAATTTGTCATCCAGTCATGTAGCCATAATGTCAAGAAGCTTAAGTTTTAGGAATTATGAGAAAATAGTAGTGGTTTGGCAAAATTGGTCACATTTAACATTTAAACGCATTGTATTATACGCATAACAATGAGTGAACACAATACGAACAAGCTGTTCTAGGTTCCCACAATAATTACCAAACCCAAGTTGGTAGTTCAAAAGATCTAAAGTCTCTCACAGATTCGCAGATTTAAATGGGATAATATGACTCAAGTCGTCTCAAAACCATCAATACAACTTGACCGGGGAAAATGCAACAAAGCCAAGCAACAATGTGAAATGTGAACTATCAAAAGTTTGAGCAGCATGAAGACAAGAATGATGCTGTAATGTGACACGGCATGCTGATGCTGCATAATATGTAATTATATACTCAGGGTAAATTGCATCTATGCTATAATCAGCCTTGCAAATCTAACCATATTGTAAAATTGCTCAGGCGTACTCGGTAGAGCAGGCGAACATTGTACACAGTAAAACCTTTATGAGTATCAATTGTTTGCAAACACAACTAGTCAAGTGAACTGATAGTTGAATTACTCACTGAGAAAATTTAGAAAGCCGTTAGGTAAAAATAAACCAAGTCCTGACTCTTAGTCATACCCGAATTTCTCATATCATAATATCAAGTATACCTAAGCACAGTAGTTACAACCTCACGATTTACTAGCTCGACTCAACCATTTCACACTTAGAATTTTATTACTAATTCGTGATCGTGACACAAGTAACAATCAATATGGATTTACATTTTTACGAAATAAAGTATCCAACATAGACCAACCACTTTGGATAAGATCTGTCAACATTTTCCAGAATAAAAACTCCAATCTTAAGTCAACCGGCATCAACTGAATGACCCTAATTGTGTCTCGGAGAGGAGATGATTTTACGAGAATACAAAACTAGTTCAGGCTTTCATTTATTCCGCGGCAGCTATAAGTTGTAAGTATAGATGTTAACGGTACAACTAACGAAAAACTGAAAGCCGTACTAACTCACTAACTTATTAAAAAAACCAATACTGCAAAATATATTGTTCTGGGTGCGTGGCAAAAACAAAAACTGTCAACCTTGTTATCTGCATATTTAAACTTCAAACTAACTATAAGTATCTTCATTCTAATATTAAATAAAGGTATAACTCAAAGACGATCTTGAAGAGCAGAATTTATACTCAGAAACTAATTCAGACTTGCTTAACCAAAATACAAAATCAACTGAAACCATAACGGGTCATTTAAAAACCACATGAATCAATCGTGGATTTTTCTTCGTAAATAATGATTAACATACAGTTGCCATTTTTAACCGTATTAGTCAAACCCCATCCCAATGTTTTGTCCTGAGAAAATCGACTAAGTGGCAATCAATAAGATTTTTTTTACAAAAATTACTAGTTCTTACCCTTTTGGCCAAATGGTTCCGATTTTCGATTTTTTGATTTTCAAAGTTGAATGTGAATACTTCTTGTTTATTAATACGATACATAGTGTACTTAAACTTGTCTGAATTCGCAACACACAAAAAATATAAAACCACGTATAGTAGCAAAGTAAAAGAACATTAAAATTTGAAGAATGACGGCTCAGTTGAAGATTGTTGGACCAATTAAGTTGTCAATCCTAAAATATAAAGTAGCAGTTGGTGGTTGGGAAAACTGTTTTGTGAATGTGTCTTAAATAATTTTTATGTATGTTCGGAGAGGACAAGGGGATGGTGGTCACTTCGTCACTTGTTTAACTCGTATTTATTTTAACAACTGGAAATCAAGATTATCAAAGTATTAACTAATCCTTTTAATTGGTATTCAATGTTCTAACGCCAATTTGAACTTTATAAAATACTGAGTGTACAGTTCACATTGGAGTTAATGATTGCGAGTCAGCTGGTTGGTATCTACTGAATGAGTGCGAGGCAGATGAAACTAATTAACGTTTATTCTGATTGAGACTAAACAGGTTGGATTTGCGGAAAAATGCAAGATGTAACATTCACATTTGTGTTTATGCGAGTATTTAGTATCAGCTGATGAGAGAATGCGAATGCTACCACTCCTTCGAAGCACCACTGAAACACTGAGCATTGAAACTCGTACATGACAGAAAGTATTCTGTGGGCTTTGATGCAGTCATGTCTCCAAGTCAGAATCTGACGCTGTATTTCAACTTCAACCATTTCAACGCTCAACAGAATATTGTATAATGCACCTAAACTCAACTTCATGTTCATATGGGGTATGGAGGATCTACAAATTCTACCTACAGACAAATTATTCCCTCACGATAATCATAATAATAAGTTACTTTAGTACTTAGTCTAACTGTACTTGCTCTTCTATAGCATCCAACTTGCAACTTGCTTTTTACTTATAGCCAAAAGTCGTCCACATCACGTTATTTAAAGGTCTCTCATCATACAGTCACACAATCACAATCAGATGACTTAAAGGAATTATACACAAACGGACAGATAGTACCTACTCTCCCTCACTCCTTCCTTTCAATCTTTCAACCATTCATTTACGTAAACACCAACACCAGCTGATTGATTCATATTTCCCAAACCCTTTAATCATTCCTATGATTTTCTCATTAAATTACATACGTGTCACACTTTGAAGATTATAATAACAGCCTACAGCAAATCTATCAAGTGTCAGCACTTCAACGAAATGACTAAAATAAAGAGAGTAGATGAATGAAACACCAAACCACGATTATTTACTCCACGCGTGGCAGATCAATTTGCTTTATACTTTTTTTTAATATTGTACAAATATTATATGAATGCGTGTCCAATAAATAGTTATAATTATAATTTTGTGATGTATAATTATCAACTAGGCGCCGGGATATATTATGTGTGGATTAATACAGGACAGTACAGCGCGGCTTTCACCACCAATGAGTTCGGTTACGATGATATAATGGAGTAGATATATACCCATGCCTATGGTTTATATCATATATATATTTTATAAATAGGTAGAAGTAATAATTATTATCACACCAGCCTGCTGTTTCTAGGAAGTTTCTCAATGCACATTTAATCATTTTTAGGGGTTTTGGATATTTTTAAGGTTAAACTACATACAACTGATATACATAGCTAGAAGTGTACGTTAATTTTTTTCAACTTTTTTCATCTCTGGGGGAAAGTAGGTACAAAGTTTTTGTAAGAGAAATGACTACGCGCAGGGAAGTAAGTTTGTGGTCAGGTAATTAATGAAAAAGTAGATTTAATTAATAACAATTTTGTCCCTGAGGGGGGAATTATACGACTCGACAAACTTCACACTTTTGTTCGAATCGTAAGCTCCAGCTACGAATAAAACTTCCGGGATAGAACCACAGCATAGATTTACAATAGTTTTTTTTTTGCGTTGATCGATGGATCTGTGTGATCTATCCCGAAACCCCTCAGCATAAATATGTACATAGTCATCATTTTTTAGAGGGATAATGCAAGAATTTGAGATTTGTCATCATTTTAGAAGGTCTGTCAGAAACAAATAACAAAGGGAAGCAAAGTGTAGGCATAAATATCCATAGTTCAGCAAAGATCAAACTACTAAGTAGGAAGACAAACGTATATTTTTGGATTCCAAACGGGCTGCGTATTTTTTCAAAAGTTAGATAAAAGAATAATTTTATTTAATCATCGTCAGGAATAGGATTACAAAGTACAACGAGCTACTACATGTGAACGCATACAGCTGTTGGGTGAATAGGATTTCTGTGTAATACTAGCTAGTGTATGCCCATTTTAAAATGCTTTGTACACCAGTCCAAAATTTACACTACTTAGGTATATAGAATTTTTTTTTTGATATTTCGCAATTAGCCAAATATCGCATAAAAACTACAACAAATTTTTCAAAATACATACCTTAGCGTATATTGAAATTGCTGATTAACTAATTTGTGAGCCTATTTCAACACTAAATATATCACATGTACTATCCATCAGAATCTGACATTGCCTACACGCTTAGAAAATTAGTCTGGGTTTTACAGTTACAGTGGTACTTGACTAAAATACTATAAGCTATAATAATAAAAGTAACACATCGTCGTTGACGAGTGAAAAAGAGCTAAATGCATCTGGCCCCTTAAGCAGAATGCCAATGTTACTGCTTTCAGTTTAGCATTCATTATGCTCCACATGGGGCATAAAGCATTTAGTTCTTTTTCACTCTTCAACGACGATATATGAAAAAAATGTGTACCTTTGTCAGCTTTATTGTGAATAAATTAGTTTTTCTCTGCCGGTCAGAAGTACCTAATTACAGGTCATAAATCGGTACGGCATTTACCGAGAAAATGAGCAAAATGTTACAGATTTTATCGGAAGAAATGTCTATAGGGAAAATGTATTTCGACTAAGTCTTACCGGTATCTCCGTTACCTTGAAGATTATATGCTATTATTTATTATTTGCTGCATAATTTTTCAACAGAGAAATTTTGTTGGTAAAAATATATTTACCTAATTTTTGTGATAGTGCCTTTTTGGTTTCTACCGAGTACTCCGTTTTGTACAGTAAAATCGTACAAAACCGATCTTTTTACTTTCAAATGGCCCAGTCTAAATTAAAACTAAAAGACCTTTCTAAACGTGTAGGTATTGTATGTACTTTTTGGGGTGACATTTGTAAATATTAAATAAATATGCACGAATCTAATGCTCGTATAATTTTGATCCAATTCTTCTCCTTAGGTTTCATAAAACTACCGAGTCACATCTTAACCACAAAATGCGTTATCCTTTAATGAACAGCCATCTGTATCTATCTTTGTTTATAGATCACAGGCTCAAAGCAAAAAACTTAACTTAAAACCTATTTTGACAATAACAATGTATACCAAATTACGCACTAAAGCATTAAAAGTAATTATTATGGCAGATGAAAGATATTTAAATTTTATATATATATATATATTTGTATACATATGAGGTTTGGATGCTAAGGTACTTATATAATATAATTACATAAGAGTTAAAGCGAGTATGTACAAACCACAAATACATTTGTTAGGAACATCGTTTTTGTATGCACCATAACGCTTTTAATATTGTCGGCACAAATGGATATTTATTTAATGCAACCTGGTGTGTAGAAAAAGTAAGCTGGAAGCTGTTTCGTATAAATTATATACAATTATGTAGGTAAAGACTTCTTGTCAAGGGCGTTCTTAATAGTTACGTAGGAACAGAGGCAACAGTGAAATAATAAGTAATTTAATTCTGTCTTGCAAATTTTGATACTTTAAAACAGTAAACTGTAAGATGTAGTTGACTTAACAGATTTAAACAATGATATTCATTTGAATGAAAGTAATGATTATGATTACTGTCATAATATGTCATGTTTAGCTATGTTTGTCTTTCATGTCGAAATTACTATCTGTATTCACGCAGTGTTTATCAATGAGCATTTCTTTCCATACAACAGTATTAAAAACTATAGTATGTATATGCATTTTAAAAAATCATAAGGATATATCGTTGTTCAAGGTGCAAAAGTTAACATCTTTTTCGTAACGCTATAGAAAATTTCATAGAATACCAAGTTTTGCATCTTCAACAAAGATACACTTTTACATAGCTCTTGACAACGACAACTACGAACAAAACAAATTCGTCTACTGCCTTCACTAGGATGCATGGTAGGTTCTTACAGTTATTTACATACTTATTAAGCGCCTACTATCCCTTTATATAGATTTGATGCTTTATCTATACAAAGATATTGCAGGCCCTTATATTATAGCCTTTTATTATAACATCCTGAGGCCGGAGATACAACGTAGATTACATAAAACCTGAAATATCCGAAGCCAGGGCTTTACTCTACTACAAAAGCAATATAATGTTGTGGCTCCATTATTGCCATCTTTCACATGTTATGACAAAACAATCTCCAGTGATAATAAATACAGCGTAAAAATCCTGGATGTTAGCAAGTGAATCAAATATTGCTTTTCGTTTCCCACATTTTTGTGATAAATTCCAGTATTTTTGACATTATTAAAATACGGCCGTCAAGATTCCTCAAAGTCTGGCTTTGCCGTTGGAATTTGAACTTCTTGGAAGAGAGTAATGGCATTTATTGTATTGTATTACATTTCAAACAGATTTGACAGCTGACTACGGGAATTCTGTGGGTTATTAATCAAATGATAACTTCAAAGGAGTTCCAGAACCTGTAGTTCTCAATGAATACCCAAGTTAGCTTTGAAAGAAGATTGCGACGAGCAATTTTGAAATGGTTCTTTTGTTATATCAAATCAACATCATTCTTAATACTTTAAAAACTATTTATCATCAAACCGATGCGATGACGTTCTCCAATGCGGTAACTTAGCCGACCATGTAATGTCCATTATCTCCATTGTCAAATGATACGAAGTAACTACAATTCCATATTATTATGCTAGCTGTGTATGGGTGACTGGATGAAACCATGCAAAATTGAGACAAGTTTCAGGTTCGGGAATTTCCTTGAGTTAGTACAAAGCTCGCCTTTTAGGCATCACTGATCTCACATTCTTGATATTTTTCAAACATTGCATTAGCTCTATCAAGAATTTTCTATTTTCCTACCAAGTTTTATTTGTGCTACTTAAGATACGACCGAAAACGGAAGGTTGTTTCATCGCTTCTTTGTCTTCTACCTCTACCAACTGGGTATAATTCCTGTCTACGTCTACATGCATAATGTATTACTCCCTACTAGTACTAGCACAAGGTTGAATGCTATCTCTGGACGTGAGAACGAGAAGCTATTGAATTCCAACTCCCAGTTGTTACAGACGTTTATTTCAATTTACCAGTTGTCAATAGCCGAGACACACTTTACTCCCTTCTCTACAGATAAATAATAGACGGAGAAAATGCAGCTTACGATTTAACAAGACAAAGTTAAAATTGTTTTTGTTTTTGCAAACTAGGAGAAATGTGCTACCAGATGCAATAGAATTCTCTGGATTGTCATCACAGGTAGAATTCATTGATCGCTTTATTTGTAGCCGGAGCCAACCTACCTTGCGTAGGAACAAATAAAATAAACCTTTATATGGACTATTAAACACCAAATAAAAATACCTACATGAGAAACCCTTTCTCAGTCGAAAGTCATTTCACAGAAACTGTTTTGCCTGTTTTGGTGAATAAAATCTTGTTTCACACCTTTTGTCCTTATAAATGCATGTATCCCCTCTGTGCTCATAATTTTGTCAAGCTGTTCATCAAGAACAGAAGCCGAATGTGGTTACTGACAATGAGTTTAAGCAACAGTAGTTAGGGAATAAACACAAGCGACTACATCATTGTCTTGTCACAGCAATTCAAGCAATTCATAAGCAAACACCGAAACTAAAGCTCGGAAAAACTGGCGAACTACATACCTATATATAGGTATATACAACTGTTAACTAAAATGTGCAAACAAACGTATTCTCTCTACTTTAATCGAGAATCCCAGACCAATTCTACAAATTACAAGTTACAATGATTATGATTGAATTATGACGTATACAAAAAACACAGCTACTAATAAAATATAACTGTAAAAAATCATTGAAAATAATGACTTTGTAAAAAAAACTACATTGTAACTATAAATTAAAATAAAATAAGACAACGGCCGGTATAATCCAAAATATTAGGGAAACTTTCGCTAATCGCAGTAAAACAGTAGTAAATAGTATGTTGCCGGACTTGGATCTGCAGACATCATACGAGCACATGCTCATGCAGATACAATTACAATAATTATAAAGGTGGGAGATAATGATGTCGGTACAAAAGAAGGATAATGTACCTAACTAATAGCAAAAGAAGACCTTAATTTCAGATCATCTATTTAAAGTAGTGAATAATGGTACGTAGATTCCCGTGCCTTTCATTTTCACACTAGTAGTTAAGGCATACTTTTATACTAGTAATAAGAAGTCAGTCAAGGGTATAAAAGAAGAGAACACACATACAACATAGAAATGCAGAAACAGATTAAACAAAAAGATGACATACTTTAACATCCATAAGACAGACGAGAAGTACTCATTTCCTTTCATTTAATTCACAAATTAAAGAAATGTTCTCTCCCAAAAACACAAGAAAATCTAAAGGACGCCAACAACAGCCAACGCAATAATGCTTACTTGGTTCGTAATGATGATCTTCAGTTTCAATTTTCAATTTTCAATCCTAGTTGTTAATTCTCAAGATTTGAGTGATGCACGTGTTAATGCAATCCTCAAACACTGGTACTGGTACTGGTGTACATTTTATACTTGTGCAGCCAAGACGAGGAGGGAGGTGCACAAACAATCAAGACAAACGATGGGAAGATGAATGGAATCAAAACTCAAAACCAAAGCTCCAAACTCCAAAGCTTATTTGTATTTGTACCAAACAAAATAATGACAACTATTAACGAGAGTTATTGTGTTCGAGGACAGTTTATAAAATACAACTTTGGCTAAACATCTTGAATAGTAGTATGTATGTAAATGGCTCGAATGTTTCTAAATCACTCACATCGAAACAACACTATCCACTATCAGTATCAAATAACAATAACACACGTGTTTCAAAACCGGATATGGTACCGATTCAAGATCTATTCAACATTCAAAGTTTAAACAAACTCACAGTCACAGTCACAACTAAACTCGTACTAACGATCAGTCTTTATTAGCCTGGAAGTCAGGAAAAAAGCTTATTATCGTTTGATGCATTTAGATACAGCATATTTACAAGCGTGCAGTCTAATATAGTGTGTACGTGGCTGTGGAACCGATGACCTGATCGTGGTCTGTTATACGTGTTTCAATCAGACTGAATGGTTAGACTGATAACTGATGACGATGACTGAATTGAGTTAAAAACCACGTTGAACTACAAATATATGATTCAACCTTCACCCAAGTGCTGCTGGACGCTCGAAAGTGTGCATATTTATTTACCTTTAAGTATAATATTTATATTCTATATTTGTTTTAGTGTTTCAACTTATCCTTACTTAGTATTAAATACTTTGCAGTCAGACAGTGTTCAGCAAGTTGCAGGTTCACAAGTTAAAATCCCCAGTTCTAAAAATGAAACCACTTGACACCCTTACAGAATAGATAAGGAAGTCTTTTTGAATTTGAAATCGATCAGCGATAATAATACAGTTGACGTCGACGGATACAAGTACAAGTTTGATCACATCATGCTAAAGTTCAACTAAAAATATTCAAAGTATTTACCACTTTGCTTTGCGTTTGCCCTTGCCTTTATGATTGCCCTCTGACTCCACAACTCTACTCTACACGATTGATTCCTAAACGACTAAGGACTAACTTGTTACATGTTCCCTGTATGCTTCATGAACCGGCAATAAAATAAAGCATCTGTTGATTATGAGTCTAAACTGCTGGAGTGAGGGAGCGAGAGAGAAGTTGAGATGGAAATGGACTACATGCAGTTAAACACCTCGGAGAGTATTTTGGAGCAGCAGGAGTGCACGAGTCATGCAAATACGTACAAGTTGCAAAAAGTATATGTATACCTATAGGTATGCGAAATAATGCGAAAACTCTCATCTCCTCAAAAAGTATAGAACACGAGACAAGAGATTTCCTTTAGAAATTTCAACTTACTATTACTTACCTACATTGCCATTTGCCATTGCCATTCCGTTCCGTTGTTGATGCTGATGCTGCTGCTGATGGCTGATGCTGATGCTGATGCTGTTCTGTCTGTTACTTATTATAGTGTTTCCACTACCGTTCATCTCTACTGGTTGAAACATGTGCAAAATGAAAATACCTACTTTATTTTATTCTTGGTTGGTACTTTGCACACAACTCTCGTCTCATCTATGAATACACTTTTACGTTACATATACATGTGTAGTGCTTTAGTCTATACACTCAGCTTTTATTGAATCGAACACTAATTTTAACTCTTGACATAATGAAACCTACCGTGGTGATGGACCATGCGCGAGCTTCTCATTTTTTTCCTCTCATGCAACTTCTTCTTACCTTTACTTTTCTGAGTTTCTTTAAATACACTGAGAACACTGAGAAGAAGTACAAGTAGCAGTAGCACTATGTATTTCATGGATAAACTGTAATGGTGATAATAATAATAATAATTTAGTGCTGTTGATGTTGCTGTTTCTATTTCGTTTGCTCCTTCTACTATATATGTACTTGTGCTTTTGCAATAATATCCAGTCATTGAACACAAAATCCTTGCAATGCCATGCAATGATGGTGTCAAATATTTAATCCTACTTGTAATTATACTATTAAATAATACTATATCTATCTACTTATGTACTATAGAGAAATATGCAATGAAGTAATGACGACACTATATACTCTATAAAGGACCTTACTCTACTCTTGTTGTATCAACGCGGACGGTGAATAAGTAAGTAATTATTGTTATTATTATTAGGTAGTTAAAACAAGTAAGGAAAGTCTCAGCATGTTTCAACTCAAACGTTGCTGTTACTTTTTCAGCTTTACGAGAATAATTAGGCATTTTGATGGCTGATGATGTGGTGGTGATGGGGATATTAAGTCCAAGTCAAAGGAACGCTACTGCACAGCTCTCAGCTACTAGGCAACATAACAATAAATAGTAAAACCAGTAATTATACTCTAACACAGTATTTATTTTCTATTATGTATGTACATTATGTATCTCATTTTTCACAGACTCAGGCTATGCAGTGCAATGTAATGTAATGAAATGAAATGAAATGAAATGAAATGCTAGGTAAACTAAAGCAAGATTTATTGCAATACTCGTGCACGTATTAACGACCAGCTGTGTCTGGTACGAGGGAATGCAAAGGTAAAGCATTGCAATTTTTCAGCAATTAATTAATACAAAATCCACCTGAACCTGCTTGCATGTATAATTCGATATAATTACATACAATCCAGAATCAGCATAAACGGAGAAAAGGTAATTAATTTAAAATCTGTTTCTTTTCAACCACTCGACTATAGCCAATCTTTTCAGAATTTTGCAAATGGTGAAGTTGAGGGAGATCCATATAAGTAGAGATTGACAGATTAAATGTATTGTATTATATTGTATTGTATTGCAGCTGGAACGGAGCGTGCTGCGAAAACCTCAATGTTAATCATTTTCATCCTTACACACTTCCATAACCACGACGCATTAGGATTAAGAGTAGGTACTAATAAAGAGATTTGGAGGAGGAGGAAAAAATTTTGAGTGTCATACAGCATTCATATAATGGCACTGTTGCTTAATCAATTTAACGGTTCTATGACTACAGGATTAAAAAGTAATCTGGCGATTTCCAAATCGCATCAAGAATCTTGATTCAAAGTTTACTAGTACATGCAGTACATTACACCTCAAAAATTGTTATTGTACATGTTCATGTTCAGGTATGGTATGAGTATGAGGTAGAGTAAAGTCAGAGTCTCAATTCAATGTATTGTACAGGATTGTATTGTATCAAACATCAATGGAGAGACCGGTATGTACAATATTGGATTGGACGAGGGAAGCTGTACGCGTGTCGGTGAATGCCAACGCCAACTGAGAACTAAGATTGAGATTGAGACTTGGCTTTTTGGATTTGGTTTGGATGGGCTTGACGTGAGAGTGCTGTAGAACAATGACATTTCTTTCTCAATTTGTTGTGCTGTTGTTGTTACGTTCAGTTGCTGCTGTACAGATATGTAGCACTTGGATCTTGTCATGCACTTCTTGCTTCTTTAATATGTGCCATGCACTAGCCATGTAATTTATTATGTAGAATCGGATTTTACTGGTTTTCCTTTGGAGTTTGATTGAATCATATCTAAATTAAAGGACAAAAGTTCGTCACGATCGACTTCACTCACACGAACGTAGGTAGGTACATACATACATAAGCACCTAAGTAAGTTTGTATTCTTGTGGAGTAATTACCAACGTGTAACCACCGGTCCACCTCACATCTTTTCTACATTGGTTGGTAGTTGGTAGGATCTGTATAGGTTCTAGTTCGAGTCCATGCTCCTAATTATCATAAGAGAATCCTAAGCTCATCCTTTCTCTAATCCTGATTATCCCATCACACCGCACATCCAACATTCTCAATACAGCGTGTACATAGCATCATGTGTGAGCTTTCAAGATTCTCTTCATAATCTAACCAAATAATTCAGCTACTTAAAAAGGTCTGACAAGTTAATTCCTTTGTAAAGATCACGTGCGAATCATCAACCACGTAGAGGTAGGTATTAAGTGGAAACTTAGGACGTGCATGTTGACGTCGACGTCGACGCACCTTCTCCTTGTTCTGCTCTTAGTTTTCTTATTCATGCGAAAATGATACAAATTGTATTATTACATTCTTAACATCTGTCTCACATAATTACCACTCATGCACACTCAAGTGCAAACTGCAGGTAGGTTCAAAACTCAATTCAACTCTTCACGATCATCACATCATGACTGGCACTACAGAGAGTGGCTTGTGACTAGACTAAATAGTATAGTCAATTATGACTCTGACTACGGCTATGGACTTGCCATGTGCATGACCGATGTTTGATTTGATTTGATTTGATTTGGATTTGAGCAGCTAATATTAAGTGACCATAGCAAGCAACTGTAAACCGTGTCTTCGTCTTCCCTATTCCTTTTGTTTGTCTTTGTACGTATCTATACACCAAATAGCGAGGCAATTGCAGGTTCGCTAGGCTCGTGTAAATAGCCATCATATTATCTCACTTTCAAAACAATAATAACATTTATTGTTACCCAATTATCGTTTTTTATAGTTATTTCCTTCATCGCTACTACAGTTCCTGAATTCCATCTGATCACCCACATTTATAATAATAATTAGATAGTAGTATCAACAAAGTACATTCTATTTTCTGTTCAATAAAGCAAAAGCAAGGCACAGGTTTATACTGTTAGTCCGATCTCCACGTAAAAGGTATGGGTAGCAGATGATGCAGAAGTATAGTAAGGAGAGAAGGGGAAATGTATAGTTCTTGAATAAAATGACTTTTAGGAATTGTTCAATTACTAAATGCGGTAACGGTACACAGATTGCTGCTCATTTTAGGAGGTCCATGTGATAATACCGTTTGAAATTCACCAATAACTTGGATTTTCGGATTCACAGCAAAGTTTAATTGTCTATCAGAAAAAAATCTCTAAATATACACATAAAATCAAAATCTTTCTTTAAATGGAATAAATATCTAATCTTGATTCCTAAATGCACGAATAAATTGTTAATTTAGCAACTAATGTCTTTATGCCAACTTATCTGCAACTTATTAATTGTTTTCCTCAAAAATGAGGAAATTATTTTCTGTTACTTTTGAGAAGTGATGCATGTCAAAGAGTTCCCTGCCTTAGGCAAGCAAGGTGCTAATGTGTAGAATGCAATCACCTACATTAAAATATAAACTGTCTTACTTCCTTCCGCAGCAGTGGGCACAGGAAATGTCACGCTTTAGATCATTTTACCAGAATTCCACCACAAGTCTTTTTTCCTTATGCATAATAAGAAATGAGGCTGAATACTAATTTAATTTTATAGGTGAGAATAAAATCATAGTGAAAACTAAATGGAGAAAAAATCAAGTAGGTATAGTAAGTAAGAAAGTGGCTACATGAAGTTCAAAGGTGTTCTCGAATTTTTAAAGTTTGATGCTTTCATAATTACAGAAATATTAAAATTTAAATTACTATCGGATACATTCCAAAAGAATTTCTAGACTATATAATTATAAGTTACATGTTTGTCGTCGTTGAATACATATGTGGACCAAATATCTCTTTTCTTTAATTAATCATATTTCTAAAAGTTGTAAAAGTTGCGGTCATTAATTTATCCTTTTATTTGGCTACTAGATTTCTTGGTTCTACTACGTGAAGATTTGTATATTCATCAATTCCATAATTCTGCAGGCTTTCGCATTCGCACAAAAGAACGCAGAGTCTCAAATTGAAATTAACTGCGGGAAGAAGGAGAGAGAGAAAGAGAAGTAAGTTCAATGCGCTAGCAATATGTAACAGATGCTGAAAATAGTAGTAGTAATAATACTCATAATAATAGCATTTGTGGCAGTCAATAGCAATTAAAACTGACGATTTACTCTCTGGGTTCAATGCTCACAATATCTTGGCTTACAAATTTCGTACGTGCAGCCTTGAAAAACATGTTGTAAAAGTAAACTCTGTTCTAGTTCTAAATTGTGATCTTGTATTAGTCAGCAAGCTGAAATATCATGGTGCGGTAAATACAAATTAGCACATTATTAATTAATGTTCTTGAAAAAATAAATTACAGGCTATAAGCGAACGATTCAACTGATTTAGCTCACCTACGTTTTTTTATTGTGATATGATATCAATTGTCTATACATTGTTCAGAAATCATGTTTAGTCAGGGGATGGAAAATACCAATGAAAACCTATTAAAAGCATGTGAAAATCATGAAAACTTTGACCTTCAATAACTCCAGTATGGGTCAAGACCGATAAAAACCAATTATATATTTGAAATCAGCATCAAAAACTCTATCAGATAAGACGTCAAAAGCCCGAAGAAAATCATGTAAAATTTCAACGTATGTACATGCAATGGAAAAACATGTAAAATCATGAACTTTGACCTTCAAAATCTTCGCTCCTGGTAAAAATGGACCAAAACCAATTGCATATTTGGAATCAGCGTAAAAAACTCTATCTAATGGAATATAGTAATGCTTTAAAAAATAAAAACAAAATTATAGTAAGTAAGCCAAGTTATGTATTAGATAGGACTAGGACTATTTACGAGTTTACGACCGTGTCTTCTGCTGTATATTTTGCACAAGGAAAAAGAAAAACAGACATTCATTTCAACCCACGAAACTATAATTTCTACCACATTCTGACAGTCAGATAATTCCAAATTTCTAAAAACCTGCCATGTATTTGTGACTTATATTGGCAATAGAACGGATTAGATTCAATATTTTTTTTATAAAAGTTGTAGTATACCTGTAGGTAATATAAGGCGGTGTAAAATAATGTAATTTTATGTATATATGTATAGTGTAGGTAATGCAGCTTGTCTCTTGCATTTCAGTTTTATTTTGACAACGATCACAATTGCCTTTAAAGAAACATGTTTTCTCCTTTATAACAAATCCCTCCGACTACTACTTATTATATATCTACTATCTACCTTTACGATTTTACGAATAATTGCACTTACAACATATACTAAAGCTCACCAAGAATTTCCGTTGAGTTTCCTTTTTTTCTGCGTTACTCCCAAACTCCAAGATTTTGCTGTTGTGTATGTGTAATGTACATACATACACAGGGCCTAGGATAAGTGTATGGGAGGAAACGTGATTGCGATTCTGTAATCTACTTGTAACGTACAACTTGCAAGGCAGTTCATGTCATAGAGCAAACAATTAAATGTTCTGCTAGATATAATCTCCAATTCAGGTATTATTATTCGTCGAGACCCAAAAGATACCATGGTTTGGTGTACAAGAGTGCAGACAAAACTCCAACACTCCAACCACAACTACCTACTTTAGTACATAGTCATTTCTTTCTGCATAAAATTTGAGTCAAGAAAAGGAATCATAAGACAGCGCGGAAATGCAAGATGTTGGGAATATGTACATACCGATATAACCACATGATGACTGTAGGGTGTATTTTTAGATGGAAATTACCTGTCAAATAACAAATTGTTAAAATTTCATTGCCCACAATGTTCATGCAGTATTGCGCACAAGTCACAAAAACTACAGTCTCCTTTTTCAAATGCAAATCCTAAACCTTACATGCTCAATATCAAAAATAAATCTACCTGACTTTCGTACCGACCTACCTACCTACTACATAGTACATATATAGCTTTTTGTGGCTTTACTAAATGTAATGTGATTGTATTGCCATTGCCATTGCCCATCTGTATCTGTAGGTGGAGAGTGTAAACGTGTAAACGTGTAAACGTGTAAACGTCATGGAAGAATCATACCAGGTATATTACAGATTTTGAGAGAATACCTTGTAATAAACTTTGACTGCAGAGATGCAGATAGGAGCCGATGGAAGAAAGGAGCAAAGACCTCATCAACAGTGTAATCTTTGAGTCTCTGTTCTCTGTGTTCTTACGTATGTATTTGTATCTCCTCAAAATCTACGCACCTCACTCATACTTTTTTCTCCTCAACAATAAGATTTTCGTGGTGTCTTTGCCGCTTTTTACACGTTGGCAATAAGAGTCTTTAAACAAGAGCCATGCGGTGCAATGTGAGTGAGATTTTGTGCTTGAGCCTGTCCTGACTTGTCCTCTACTCTGTTGTATTGTAATTGTACCACACACTATTTTGGGGTTTATATGTATGGAATCTTGTATATTGATTTTTGCACTATGCACTCCACTGCTTTCGCAAAAAAGCTGCTTGAAAACCACCAAAATGAGTGAATGACAGGAGAGTCTGCTCAACTCGAAACCATCCATAATTGGTCTCCATTTCTTGGTTTGACGAGAGTAGTCATAAAACTCTGCTCAGCTACTGCTTCTCCCCTTCCATCATTTCATTTTCATTCAAATCTAATTTTCTTTCGTTTATCTTTTTATTTATGACAGTGTATTCAAACCATTGCAATTTTAGGGGTTGAGGATCCGCGAAATTGTGAACAGAGGTCTGTAAATTATACTTCTTCTTAACTGCTGAATTAGCCTCCTACAGATAAACTCAAAGAACACGACATTAGAGCGTGGATGAGCTTGTGTGTGCTGTCGGAGATGTGAAGTTCGAAAGATAGCCAAGATGATGTTTGCTATTATTATGTATCTACCTTGGCATTTCCGCTCACCTCTGTATTTCTCTTTTCTCGGCAAGGCTGCTATATCAACAGAACGACTATGTGTAATTTGACTGTCTCACAATAATGTTTTGTGCATATTAGCGTCTATGCTGTAAAAACTGGTGCATCTAAAAAGCCAAAAATTGACCCGTATATTTACGATTAGTGTACCTAATTATGAACGTAGTGAGGATGTACATATCTGAAGTTCATTTAAATTACTTTCAAAAATCAAAAGCGCATCTCGAAATTAAAAAGCAAAAATGCTTTTTAATGCGTCTTGTAATGCACTTAAAGGATAAGATGCATCCGAAACCACATAGGAGTAGGTTTTTGGCGTTTTAAATGCCTCTTTCCCTGTTTTAAGATTCCTTTTTTACAGTGTACAAGTTTGTAGTTATTATTAGTGCAATCATCAGAATAACGACACTGTTTGAGAAAATAAGGAATTTGTTGATGACTTGAGGGTGATTAGACAAAACAAATTAAAAATTCTGGGAGATATGGTACAAAATAAAGATTACCAGGACCAGTGATAGGGCTAGTGCCCAGTGCTCCACCAGTTACTACGCCATACGCTTATAGATCTCATAATTATGACAATGATTTCATAACCTACATTGTTGACGATTAGAAGGAAGATTTTAGCATAGGTAATCTGAATTTGAATGGGAAAAAGGTGAGCAATATCGTTCTCATTTTCTGAGTCGTTTGTGAAGAAGACGAATGTATGTATGTAGTTGGTCATTGTAAATTATAGTTGTAGTTGTAGTTGTAGTTGCAGTTGCACTAACACTAACAAAGAGCCTACATGCTACATACACACATGGAGTACACGGGGTAAAGTGAAGGCAATCGCAAGTTTATATTAATTTGGGAAGCGGTACCGCATCACACGTCAATTACTTCGTTCACATAATATTTCGCTCACCTCTTGTCTTGTCTTGTCTGGTCTTGCCTCTCTTTTGTATTATAGTTGGTGTAGTAAATGCAGCAAGAAAAAGAATTGCACGAAATTACTTTCTGTTCGCAATTAGCGTATAATATATATACGGCCTGCTTTTCTTTGGTTTCCTTGGGTTCATTCAGAAGCAGATAAACCGAACGGGACTTTGTGAGAAAGCCGTGCATAGTGCACATAAATTCCTCTCTTCTGTCCTCTGCAATTCTTGGTACTTGCATTATTTATTATATATATTTAGACTAGACCTATAGGCGGAGAACAGGGGGATTGAGATTGGAAGCTCTTCTTGCTCTTCGTTCATCATTGATCTTGAGATACTAATATTCTATGGGACTCGCTCGCTCTCTTTGACTGCAAGTGTAGTCCCATTAAGGATAAATCAATAGCAAATAGTTATGCATTCATTTCTAATTTCTACATACTATAACGCTCAAGTTAACCCACACATTCTCTACAAAATGTAATTACCCACTAATTCTAAACCGACATTCTCAACAGTTATTTTAATTTCTGTCTCTTTCTCAAAATGACCAAGACCAAAGACAACGACAAGAGCCAACGCTTTAAGCTTGACTACGAAATGCTACAAATCTTGGGAAAGGTATTTTGGCTAAGTGTTGCTCTGATCTCTGACCCATTTGTTTTGATTTGTTAGCACGAAAAACGAGGAGAACTCTTCGCAAGGCGACTGTGACTGTGAGACGTGGGTAGGTAAATGTCTTTTCGTAAAATGCACTCGCATCTATGAACATTTCTCAGAATTTTCATAAGCTTTCGGCGATTAACCAGTAGCGTAACTAGGAATAGGCCACGTAGGCCTAGACCTACATACAAAGGATGTTTAAAAGTACATACACTGCCTTCTTTAACATTTGCACGAAAAGGACGCATTTTTTTAAAATTTAAACGAAAACAATCCAATTTTTTCAAATTTACGTAAAAACGATGCAGTTTTTTTTAAAAATTTACACGAAAATGGCACCGTTTTTTAAATTTAAACGAAAACAACCCAATTTTTTAAAATTTAAGTAAAAACGATGTATGTAGTTTTTTTTAGCTTACACAAAAATGGCACCGTTTTTTAAATTTAAAGGAACACAGCCCAATTTTTTTAAATTTATGCAAAACGACACCGTTTTTTGTAAACTTTATACGAAAAGGACACCATTTTCTTATAAGTTTACACGAAAAAGACGCGGTTTTTTTAAAACACGGGAAAGGTGCAATTTTTTTATAATTGACACTAGTTAAGATGAGGTTTTTTAAAAATTCGACACTGAATGAGATCAAGTTTTGGCCAGTCCTATACGAAAAAAATCCTACGAGCGCTACTGGTGTACACTAATTACTTTTTCCGTAGGATGGGCTTGTGCATTATCCTATATAATTTGAGCATCTATGATACAGGTGATTTACATAGTACTGATCCAGCAATCTAGATCATGCATTACCCTCCACAGAGATCTCAACATCAGTCCATCAATAATTTTGCTCAAATTACACATCATTTTGCCACACACTTTCAAAACAAAACAAGGGCAGAGTAGAATATGAACATTAGCAAGCCTTTTGGCACTTATGATTACGCATTAATGTAGAGATGTTATACGGATAAGTTGTATCTCTCTAGGAGATGAGGGGAAAACACATAAGTTACGATATTATGTTTACGGGGCAAGGGCTAAAACAAGTTTTGTTCTCTCTTTGATCTTGATCTCTTGGTGATTCCTAAGCCGTCCAACGTATATAGGCAGGTACATATGTGTAACGATTCAACACCAGATCAGACAGTATGGTGCCTCGTCAATCTCCTCTGCTCTTCAGAGACGTAAAAGGTCAAGTTCCAGATACCAATCTCTCACAGCATCTAGATACAACTTGCAAGTCGAATGTATGACAAGCGCATTCTGTCAAATTTGTTTCCTCGTAGACAGCAAATTACCCGCATGTAATGTAATAATATATGGTTCTAAAACTTGTGGAACACAATGTTACAATACCTACTTTCGTAGGTAGCAATGTGTTTGGACTTTAGAGACAATGTAATATACATAAATACACTCTGAAAACTAAAGAATCTTAAAACAGCCAAAAATGAATGTAAAACTTGAAGCGCCTAATAAGCGTATAATTATGAACACAGTCAGGAATAACCTCAAATGGATCAAAAATGCAACTAATGCTAAATGTATATTAGAATGCGAGATTTCCTATTTTATTAGTTTGTAAACGTTTCAAAACATATTTTAGCAATTTTTAGAGTTTCAAAGGACATGGCAACACTCCTTATGCAAAACGTATTCTTGATTGTCTGGCATAACCTTTTAACACCAGGTACAGTTTTTGACGCTGATCATTTTTGTCCATGGCACCAAAAAAATCTGACCGTTGGGAGTCGAGATAATTGGGGTCAAAGTTCGGCACTTGACCCAAGGGCCCTATGACTTCAAAATTGTTTTTGTGTTCTAAAATTACAAAATTGGGGTTTCTAGTACAGTTTTTTATGCTGATCATTTTTGTCCATTGCATCACAAATATCTGACCAATGGGAGTCGTGATATTTGGGGTCAAAGGTGGCAGGTTGACCCAAAATTAGCATGTCAAGGTGTCACCTTTGACCAACACCTTGTAAATAACCTGTGTGTGACCAAACCTTGTGTGTAAATTTTCACATATTTACAATTTTTAATGTTTCAAAATTTTGTAATTTAACAATTTTTATTGGTGTAAATTTTCTTATTTTTACAATTTTTAATGTTTCAAATTTTCTTATTTTTACAATTTTTAATGTTTCAAATTCTTATTTTAACAATTTTTAACGCTAAATTTTTATATT
>JAAXYX010000796.1:0-30731 GCA_036851915.1 Ptenothrix huangshanensis | reverse complement strand
TTCGTAGGGACGTTAAGCCTTTTGTAGGGAAACTAAGGGTAGGTACACATAGTAAAACTGTAGGGGCACTCAGTATAAAAAGTAGGGATATTAAATACATGCCTTTTTGAATACAGGTAACTCCGTTCAGGTGTCTATATAGTCTAATTACATCCGTGGCTTATTTGTTAAATCAATAAAACCAATTTGTACTCTTTGTCCGTTTATTTTCAGATTTTATGACGTTAAGTGAAAAGTGTTATTTATACGTCGCCCAAGAAATGAATATCCGTGAGAACGAATGTAGCCAGCCATGTGTGCTCGCGAGAAAACTCTTTCCAACACTTGACCACAAGAAGAATTGCAATATGAACGTGTTTTCTTTCCTCAGTTGCAGTTTTCTTTGGAAACAACGGAAATTACTTCAACCGCCTCCATTTATCTGTAGTTTTTTCCTTGCAAGTCTACTTTGAGACTTTTACAAGCTCATGTTTTTTAGCTCACGAAAATGCACCCCTTATGTTTACAAAGCTGCACAAGAACTAAGGCTCAAGTTGCTTCGTACTTTCTCTATAATTCCACATGACCTCAAACTTTCAACGGTCTAATAGAATAAAATCAATACTTGTACGTTGTTCGCACAAAATTACAATTGAGCTTACTTGTAACCAAAGGTTAACCCTGCACTGGATGAACACAAAATAATAATGAATTCGAAGTGATGAATGACTTTTGACGTCAACACGGTAACAAACTACCCTGACCGAACGATTCTGAATTCAGTTTGGTACCCACATTTTAAGGGGGAATTATCTTGAACAAATTCATAGTCCCTGACCTAAACCATGTACATAAAACATTTCATTACCAGTCCACAAGATTTAAATCATAATCCAATTATCAACTGATTTAAACCTTTAGTTTCCCAAATCGGTTTTAAAAATATGTTGGAACCCACTTTGATTTTTAAAATATAATTCCCCATGTCCTAGATTAATTACAATACCCGAAACTACCGACATTTATTGCCGCTAATTTTTTGTCAGTTATCCATCCTACAAGTTATCAGCTTACATGCAGTTTATAAAAGGCAAGCCATATCTATAGAAGTATTAAAAGTAGGCAAAAGATGCGCATAGAATGAATATAGTTTACACGCAATTACCTATCATCGGAAGAAGCGTACCTGGGTGACGCCGGTCCAGCTCCAGTTCCCGGACTAAAAGCACCGGATGAAGAGAGCAAACTATTTGTGTCTGGTTTCATATCTAAAGGACTCTGGGGCCCCATGGAGGACATTGGCAAGTTGGTATCCAGAGACAAACCTATAAAATACAAAGAAAAACCCAATGTAATTGTGTTATTTAATTTCAAACCAAAATCTAGTAATAATTCAATATAGACTCGATCAAATTAAATGCTTCGTAATCCTCTTATTCTCGCGTAGCAGCGCAGTCGGAGACAAAAATGTCACGGCCAAGATAATCATATTAGTTGCTCTACGATATAGCAGTTAAAGTGACCTCGTCAGTGGTTCACTCCTCATTTTTCCTTACACTGGGGAAAGTACGTAAATTCAATATAACTCAAAATATATTATCACCAGCATCTAAAATAGGTATATGCAACCAGCCCAAAAAGGGTAATATTCACATTCACGGATGCAACAAGCATGGTAGTTCGAATCGAACACGCTAGACTTGGATAAAAACAATTATATACCTACCTACTTGTACCCACAAAAACACAAGTACATACCAGCAAGCCAATGCAAGCGCAATAAAAGTACTTCATACAGTACTATATGCTGCGGTATGCACAGACAGCCTTATAAAGTTTGCTGAACTTAATTGCAAAATGCCATTAATGCTCGTCACTAGCATTGGAGTGAAGTCATAATAATATTAACTACGCCTGCAACTACTCATTTTGTTTATGCACGCCACATTCTTGGTTGTAGTTTCTTGCCTTCCTTTTTTGTACTCGAGTCACCAGTTCAATGTCAATCGAAACCTGAAGAACCTCAATGCTTCCTGCATTAACTTGCTATGTAGACATTTCTCATCAGATAAAATTTAAGATATCGTAATATAAATACATAGGTAACTATGAATGCATTACAGGTACATGCCCACAAATCAGTACCAGTGTTCCTCGTCTTCGTCACAGTTTGATTTGATCGAGAAACATAACTTCAGTACACGGAATTCGAAGTCAATGCATATTATGTGCCATTTAACTTATGTACTACAGTGAGTAGGAAAGGAACAGTCCAAAGGTATGCTGGTCCGTCGTAGTCGTAAAGGATATTCTAAAACTCCTTTAGTGTACAGACAGAACTTACGTACATTCTATTAATATCCTCGGTCCTCTCCCATGATTTTTCAGCAAATAATATTACGCTCTGTAACAAAAAATTGTTAAGCTATTATTATTGTATTGCCATAAAAAATCCCACGCTTTGCACGTTCTATTACAACAAATCTGAACACAATAGGAAAGAATGGCGGGGACAAAATCCATAGTGAACTCTACATTGGTTTGGTTTAAAAACATTTACCTAAATGCATGACTAGGGAGTGGTATGAACAACGATAAACATTGAAAGAAAGGATTCACCTGTCCCACAATTCTCTAGCCCCAATTGCCAATATTAAACGTTCACCATAGCCGGAATCATGCATGCACAACGTTCCTGAATCTGTACACGTAATATGGAACCGTAATGGTCAATCTAATGTTCTGTACCAACGTAAGTAATCATATCCTTTCAAATAAATGGATTATTTATCTTAATTCTGATATCTGCCATTAACATTGATTATCTACGTCTCTAAAAGGTATTCTTGTGTAGACAAAGCTACTGTGACGAATAAACTACATTCGTATGTTTATTGTATATACATACTGACGTAGGCAATGAAATTCTAATTAAAAATCCTTAACTTCCTACCTCAGACCACGATATATCCAACTAAATATCGCTCTATAAATATAACTGTGCTAGTACCAGCTCCATATAAACTACTTTCATCTCTAAGCCAGTCAGAGAAATTGACTAGGTAGGGTTCCATAAATTAAATTAGGTACATGACTGGGCTTTGAGAAGAGAACACAAACCTTTGAGAATCCTGTGTCAACAAACTGCAGGCTTAAATACATGATTGGTCTGGTATTTAACTTACAGGAGACTAATTTTGTTGACATCGAGCTTTCGATGTCCTGCAGTTTCCGATTAACAATAATTATGTCTTGTGATTTCGTCGCTACCGGAGGAATTCTGCACAAATTATGTGACACAAACACCGGAGCGATGCTCATGGCATCAAGCAAGAGCAAAGCTTCAATAATGTACGTCAAGACATCCTTGTCTGACTGTTTGTTCTTGGTTCGCCGTGGAAAGCCGGCATCATACAGCCTCTGACCGCATGTCAAAATCAGCACATTTTTAGCACTTTTAATCTCTTCACTCATATAGAATGACAGACAAATTTCACTAATATTTTCAATGACACTTCCATTCTTGATTTTATGTTGCACAAAGTTAAGTAATTCAGAGATCACAATTACTTCATTATGATCACTATTACAGCAATTATCTGCCGCAGCAGGTGGAACTGTTTTGCTGGTGACAGCCATGTTTTGGCGCGAATGATTTTTATGTAACGAATTATAGGAATAGGCTGCAAATATTACATATAGCGAACATAGATGGGCACGTTCCCTGACAGTGCGCCTGAATTGAGCCACTACTCCGGGAGTTGAGTGCAAGAATTTGAACCGCTACTCCGCGAGTTGGGAGTTGAGTGCAAGAAAGTACTACAACCACAATAGTAGTGCAACTATTTGCACTCCTTTCGCTGATTGTGCTGTGATTTAAGTCGCAACACCCTCAGCTGGGAAATGAGTACAAAACGGTTCAAACTTCGCAAGGTTTAATTTACGAATAACTCGTCGCGGTTTAAAAAAAAATAGAAACAAAGCAACACTACTGAAGCATTACTAACATTTACAATTGACAATGACTGACAATCAAAGAACGATTTATGTAATTCGAAAATTAGGTTAGTTTAATTTTGATTCGGGTTCCTTCAAACGTCTCTAGAAAGCAGATTATGCCCATAATGAACTTGCGAATTTTGAAGTCTTTTCACTACATCATAGTCGTTCAAACGGGAGAATCGTAGGAAATGGGAGCATTTTACTCAACCCAGCAACAGGTGGTGCATAATTGTTGCGCTGGTGCAGAAGTAGTAGAGGTAAAAATGGAAGTCATGTGATACCTTGATTAACTATTCATCAACAGGATTTCAATACTTTCAGTGACAGCCAATAAATAATGAATAAATAAATAAAATGCATAGTTAATAGAAATCTATCACACAACATAAACTGAAATACTCTTAATTCATACAGTAGCTATACCTACTTAACAGCTCAACCATTTTATTATTTTCAAAAATTGATTATACTGTAGCTTAAGACACTATAGTATGAGTCACAAATTATGTACCTATATACAAAGTTGGAAGATGTTACTATGTTACCCAGCATAGCTCGTATGTACGTATAGCTTCAGAAATGTCATTAATCTCATAACTACTAATGAGCCTGGATGTGCTCAATTACTATGTACCTACATAGGTACTAGATAGTTTCAAAAACCCAGAATTATGAGTACCTCATTAGAAAAATAAAGAGTCGATCAGTTCCAGCGAAAATTAATACAGTATCGCAAAATGCCAACATGGTACTAGGCTATTTCCTGCAGTACTGCAGCACTATGTATAAATATTAAATACAATTATAATTTATCGATTTGATTCTATAAATGCAGAATCATCGAATGTGCATTCCATTCTCGATTATGAATCGTTACGTTTACCTTTGGCACAACTAATGTCTGAAAACAAAGGTTGATGTTCATCAGTAGTAGAGTAGTAGATAATCCATCACAAAATATTATTACATCTAAATCACTTTTTTTTATCAACGTGGGAGTTACCGTTGCTGCTGGAATTCAATGCAACTTCAATTATCCTTATGATCAACGATTCACTCTAAATCCAAAATAATTACGGGTGCACAAAACGAAATCAGGCAATCCAGATAATAGCTATCGAACAAAAGCCCTTGAAAAGTCATTACACCGAGCTCGATTGAATGCAAACAAATTAATAACCATAGTTAATTTGTGTGGTACAAAAAGATAATGAAATAATGTATCTTTGTGTCCACTGTCCACTAAATAATCTTCATACTCGACAGGGAGTGAAAAAAGAAGCAACATTTATAGCAATCGATTCTGTCGACGAGCAGAAAAGATAGCGCGGTTGTTTCCCGAACATAGGCAGGAGCAGGTTTGTAAACGTGACAAACCTGGAAAAGCAAAGCACCTACATACCTAAGGCACAAGGGCTTACATTATTTTGAAGGTTCCCTAAACTGATAATTAATTATAAATATTTGCTGCACCAGGTTTAGCGAATGTGTCCATGAGGAATTGGACCACAGCCTGGCGAAAATCCCGATAGCTTAATGTGCAACAAATAGGATCCTTAAATATGCAAATTGAACACTAACTCAGCATGTAAAGTGTCTTGATATATTATTTTAACAGAATGACAGTATGGTACCATACGTATGGTATCACCAATTCAATACAAATTAAAGGAGGTTCCAACGTTTCTTCGGACATTATTCATCGGGTTTCCAATAGGCTCTAACATCCCAACCCAATGTGTACCTCCTGAATATACCCCGCCAGGTATATACCAGTAGGAACCCGGCATACCTCTCAGGAAAAAATTCGAAGTGACAACTTATTCGAAGTTAACCTTACCCACTGCTGAGGTTATGTTTCCGGAAAGATTGTTTTCAACTATAACAACTGTAGTAACATTTGGCAAACGAACAAGCTCATGCCCGAAGTTCTATAAGATGCATGCAGTACTTACGTAGAAATTTCTTTGACACGTGAATTAACCACGTTAAATCGTATAAACTTTCATGCAGACAGGTTTCTAATCCAATTATGCACGAGGACCCGATATGTCGCCAAAAGACAAAAACATAAGTAACTACCACCCCAAATCGAAAACGTAACCTTCATTTGGTGAATTGACTCAACGCTTATGTAGTCTTTAGGGTACTAATGACTTAATGATCGTTTATGAGTAAATTAAATTAGCTCTAATACTTGTACATAAAGTAGGTTAGACTTAGTGGTATATCTTGCTCATCTGGGAGTATAAGTGGATGCCTTTTGCATTACCAGTTGACCGTTATTGTTATTTAAGTTGCTCTCGTTTTGAACTAACTTATCGTTAGCGGGTCAAGTTTGCTACTTGTGGTTGTAGTCGTTGACAAATCAAAATTCCAATGGCGCGCAACAATTTTGCTCTCTTACTTCACCCTCGTAAGCAAATTGTTGATCCTTGAAAGTGAAACAATAAATACCTCGCTCGTTGATCTCAGATTCAATGAATAGCCTCTATAGTACTCAGTTAATCATCATAAAAATGACATACTAGGTGCAAATTTCGTGTGTACGTACTTGAGATTTAACAAACGAAATTTCAAACAAAAAAGAATAACAGCGAAGGCAGTTAGATCATTATTATTGTTATTATTATTACCCCACATACAAACGGCGATACGTTTGTGCACCACAGCTCTTCAAAGTACCGAATACATACACAATACACATAATCATTTACGACGAGAGACTGCAAAATAGATATTGGTCTACCTGAGGAGTCTCCCTGGTGAGATTACATATTTTCTTATGTATGTACATCCACATCTGCTCTCCATATCCAGGACTACCATTCATGTAAAAGTACCTACCATTAGACTAGATATAATTATATAAATATATACGTACATCATTTCGTCTCTGCAAGATAAAACATAGGCTAGACTAGACTAGACATAGCCATCACATATGTAGGACGTAACACAATGAACACTATATTAGAAGAAAAAAATTGTAGTAAAAATTAACTGATAGTTTCAATGGTAATGAATGCAGCTTGGAATGCAAGACATTACAATAAAGCACCTCACTCCCAATCAGTTTCATAATGTAGTTCCATGCACAACTTAGCAAGTGTATATTGCAGAAAAAGCACCAAGCAAACTCATTATTTATGCGTCCACAAAACAAATAACTTTTAAGCACGATAGTAAGATACCCATTGTAATGAATGCTAACGTTTGCCGAGCTATAAGGCAATACAAGGTGAAACCAAAGAGGAAGTTCTATAAATATTAAACAACATGTAAGCAGGTGCTTTACCTCGAAAAACTACTTAACATTGCTCTGACCGGCATAAAACCGATTCGTTAAAACCATACTCTTATCATTATGTCTCTTATGTATGTATATATACCAAAACTTTGTGCAACTACTACTGGAATACACCCATAGTCTTAGTACCCATCACCAGGAACAACAGTTACAATACAATATTTCAACAAGTGAGCTGCTTAACAAAAGAAAAGCGAAAAATAGCTTCGGCAGAAATAAAATATCCTAGTGAAAGGATAGGTTCGTTCGTACTAGTAGTTTTATATTTATTTTTAGACTATAGAGACTTAAAGATAATATAAGGATAAAGAAAGAAAAATACAAAAAAATTTTGTTCTGCAATATCTCAGGACCATTATCACAACCCCTGTAATAACGCAGACGGTACATTCGTTACGTTGGTATGGAACTCGATTCTTACGATATCTTACCACAAATATGAGCTCTGTAAATGCGATTATTTTTTACTTGGTTCTATGCACGAGAAAGAGTGAACCACCATTCCAAACCATAGCAAAAGCTTTTATTGTTGACCCTGAATTCTTCATAAACAGCAGATCGCAAACGAAATACTAACAATCTTTACATCTATTAAACTGATGCACAAACAAGAGTCTACAGTCAACTGTACAACTTAAAAAAAGTTTCTCTGCAAACAATAAAAATACTACTCCATAAAATGAGAAATTATCCTTAAAAAATAATTGACTCATAGGACTCAGCATTCAGTTTAATTTCAAAACTAACTTGAATTACAGTTTATAGTCAATGCTCGTCCCCAGAAACTGGTAAGTCCCATACTACTTTTACGTGATTACCACTAAAAGTTCGTTCCATTTAATTACATTTCATTACTGCCTTGTCATAGAGGTTCGCGTTGTGAAAAGCTGCATCGGAAAATATTGATTACTACGTTAAAAAGTAAATGCCAATTCTAAACATAAATGCTAAATTGCCAATAGAATTAAATGTAATTTTTAGACCATATAGAGAGTGATATATAGTACCAACTGCAAGACAAGCAAAGAAAATAAATAATCAGAAAATGAAAACATTAGTTTTACCACAGTAAACATAATGTGAACAATATATCTGATTTAATTCCTGATGACAAAATCATTACATTTCAAACTCAAACTACCCTAAATCATCTACAGCGCAGGAATACATTAGAAATCATTCAATATTTAGCATAAACTATCTAATGTCAGTGTCAGTTTCTCAGCTTCAGCATATTAAAACCCACGCATTTGGACAGAACACCCAATGATGACATTATCACATGGATGCTCTATTGATAGCCATCAAGTAGTAATTCACGAATGCCTGGAGCGTGAAGAGTGTCGTCACAATATACCTACATACGTATGTATCCCTGTGGTAGGTAGGTTCCTACCTAGTAAGTAACGATCATGACTCCACTATTCAACCAGGGTCACATGAGATGCTTCAGTACCTATGCTAGAGGTACGAAAGATAAAATGGGTGTCGAAAGTTTCATTGGTATACCTACTACATTGGAAAACTGCAAAATATTGGACGTGAAATGACATCAAACTTACATATGTAGGTAGCCTTACCAACCATATGAATTATGTATTAGGTCAAGAATTGCACACAACTTAAGTTCATCACTTATATAGACTCAAGCTTCCCTCAATAACGAAGGCGAGTGACATTTCAAAAAGGAAATACATAGAATACAATGAGAGTACAGCTCAGTACACCCCTATCGATACCCCTCCCCCAAGGAAGCATGAGTGATCACGTCACAAAATTTAACATTTTCTGTGTTTGCGAACACTCACCCTTGTTGACTGTGAAATACTATGAATATGTACTTCTTTCCTTCTGAGTTGCACCTGTGTTATCATAAATAAATGACATGATACAGAAAATGTCGTACTGTCTATGCCACCACAACAATAAACGATATACAATTTCGTGACAAAACACTGAACAATCACTAGGGCACATTCTGGTGTGCAAAATTACAGATATAAATAGCAATAGGTATGCACTTCGCTTCGCTTAGGTAATACATAATTATATTATAATTATTCAAATGTGATAACCATACAAATATGCCTATTAATAGGCCTTTTTTACAACTGAATTTTTATTTTATTAACCTTCCTCTAGGTCTTGAATTATGACATATCAACGATAACTGTGTCCATCAAACAGCTAGCGTGAAAGTAATTGTATATTATACTACCTAACTACCTACATACATACACTGGCATTATACATCTTTTATTGATTTATATCATAGGTAACTATCCGCAATTATTGAGTGCTTAAACATCGTGTAACTGAAAACAAAGGTAATTAATTACAATATATATTGAGTCCTTGATAACGACAGAAATCTCTTACTCATCGTAAGAATCCAGGAATACAGACAATGTTCATGTTTCCTGATCTGCAAATTTATTAGAAGCTATTTAGGAGCAGTGCAATATAACATTTAAGTACATAGTGAGCAGCGCTGACACTAACGTGTTAACATACGATATTATAAGAATATGTATGTGTATTGGTATTAGGTAATATAATACCAGTATTTTCTGTATGGTATCCCTCACCTCACGAATAATATTTATACTACGAATATTATTGTTTTACATGGGTTTCCATAAGAAAGGTAGGTAGCTATAATGCCACGTTCTTGCATTGGTGGAATACATTACATATGCATACATTCCACCCCGCATATTAAAGCTATACTTACTACAGTAAAGATTTGTATGGCCTAGCTCAATTTATCGTAAATGTGAACCGAGTAAAAGCACATGAACTAAAACAATGAAATTAAATATGTCGGTATAAAATACAAGGAACTGGTAATTCACTCCATTAGGTACCAAAACCAATATCAGAGCTTAGCTATAAACGTCCAGTAGCCATCACAACTTAGGTATTTTAATATATCGTTAGTACTGCATGTATCAAAATTTGCATGTCATAACAACTAATTTCGGTGTGCTCCAACTTACAAGGTGATTGCAATTTTATATGCCTGCATAGTTGATGGTGTTGATATAACTGATAATAATTCATATTGCAAGAAAATGTATGTTCCACCTGCATTCAGTATTGTCATCAGAACGCCAATAATTTAAAAGGTATAAATTAAAAGTCATAAAACATTGTACTTTCATTTATCCAGATAGAAAAAGAAGGAAAACTTGTCTGATGGGAGAGTAATAAGAAAAATACGAAGGTGGATGTGGTATGGTGTAGATATGAATGTTGGTGTATCTGTTGGAGAACTGGATAAAAAGACTAGGCTAGTTTTTTAGTCTGGCAGAGCAATTGACCTTCACTGATTGCAGGCATGAGTTGGCTTGCTTGGGAGCAGCGAACGCTTGCATAAATAGTAGAAAAACGCGGAATAATCTAACACTGTCAGTTCTTCCAACTCTGCCAACTACACAAACATGGAACCTTGCATTCATTTCAACGTCAACGTCAACGTAACAAATGAGTCCCTAGCCTCTCTACAACCATTGTATTGTAACACTAAACATACTAGGAAACTAGGAACGCTGATGGCAATGGCAATTCCTCACACTACCCCATTATTCTCTACGCTACTCCTATCGCGCGATTGTACAACTTCAGGCAGGGAAGCTATACTATCAATATCTATCTGACCTGGGCTGCACGTACCATTTGCCAAACTACCTTGTACACAAATATACTACGGCTACAAGCTACAAGTTTTTCCTATCACTAAAACGTCGTTCTAACTAGACTACCACTGCCAGAAATCTAACTGGTTTTTTTCTGTATTTTGGGATACATCTTCAAAGTCTTTTCACCTCACACACATTTCTGTACCCCCTGACATTCGACGTACTTACTTCACATACTACGACGACCGAATCCCAACAGACTCAGGTCCACGTTCTGTGTAATTATTTATGTACACACCAATTATTGTTAATTAACGAATTCATGATTATATAGAATTTAATGCACGCCATTCAATGTATTATCTCAAAACGATTTTTCTTACTACTAGATAAGTTTGAGTTCAGTGAAATTTGTAGCATTGAATTCAGCATATGTTTTTAAAATCAGAACAAAAGTACAGTACCTACGTGCTTATGAATAGCACAAAGCAAGAAACTACACTCGACTCGACTTCGACGTGTCTACTTGATTAGATTTCGTTGGATACAATACACAACAATACAATGCCTTGCCTCTAAATTCCCATACATGTGAGAAACTCGACAGACTGAGAAAGTAGCAACAGCTGTCTCAGTCTGTCGTTCACTCATACAAAGCTAAATGTTTGTACTTGTACCTCTAGCTCTAGCTTGAGCTAGACCCCATTCGCTGAGAAATAGACGGTGTCTTCATATAATCGCAAACTAGACGAATGTGCAAATTTCTACTACCCATAGACTATCTATGTAAAAGTAGGCACATTTATAATATAGGTACCTATGTATGAGTATGAATAGGAGCGAAATCCTTGATATTCAGCTATAAGATATTCATCGCGATGCATCCAACTACCCTACTCCAATATATAGAACGTTGTTCTACCTTGTGATAGACGACTTATTACAGGAGGATGACTTAGAACGCAGCAAAGCACCAACTCTCGAACTGCATTCACAATCTCAATCAAGGGTAAACCATAACAAAGAATAAAATAAGCAATCCCACACGAGATAATTGCCTGCATCAAATCGATTGCGTGGAATTGAAATGTAATAATTGTTCAAATTAGCTTGGCAGGAGTACATAACGAAGTACCTAATTAAATTACATACAATCAAATAGTACAAACACCGATAAGGCCAGCCATAACATCTTACCTTTCGATTTCATAAATATTTATTACAAAATCTGACGATTCACAAATAAATGGCTTGTATGCGTAAACACTTGAGAGATTGAGAAAATTTAAATCTATCAACGTTACCAGTGAGTACAAAGGCTCCAGAAAAATATCATCATTTTAGGATCTTAAAAGGCTTATGAATATATCTGTTCAATCACTTTCCACTTTTCATTCAAGTTTACCCATCAAAGTATAAACGTTGCAACGAGCAACGGTAGATAAATATAATCAAAAAACCAATGATATCATTCCTTTAAGTGTGCAGACAGCAAGATAAATGTGAAGCATAATCCGTACACGCTGTATTTTGCTGCTCTAATGATATAAACAATTCATATCGATTCCTTGGAATGGAAATGGTAACGAGGAACAGTTGTAGTAGTGCACGTAGGTAGGTAATTATATGACTATCCATTATCCAATCCTATTCTGTAATCCTATGTAATACCCGCTTATGGGAACACCTATCAATCTGGAGTACTTGCACTTGTACCACATGACAATAGAACATGTAGGTAAGGAATTATATACGAATCCGTCTCACTATCACACTTTGTATGCACAAGATAAAAATTGAGGTCATTGGACAACGATAATTTAATTTGTTTTTATGTACCATGGGAAGTATTGAATAAACCAAGAGGAGTATTTTACAAATATGGCTTTTGCATCGTAGTAGAAACTGCCAAGAATTTCGTGACTCCTTCAAATAATACTAGTGCATCTCCGTTGATTTTCATTGGTAACATCAGCCCTCTACCCGAACCTTGAACGAATAAGCAGTATTGAATTTTATTAAGAGTAAATTGTGCTCTTCACTTTCAACAGACAGAGAAGAAGAGTCTTCAGAGAAGTTTTCGTCTAGAGTAATACTAACGCCTACATATCCTAGTATATACTTGTCTACGTAATCGTATTCGTTTTCATGAGGGCCATGAGGCATGAGGGTATAAATTTTATAGGCTAGACTTCAAAGCTGACAACAAATTACATAGTTCGGGACTGTGCCTATGCAACTTTTACTTTTAGTCCTAAGTGCAGACCACGTTAGTCATCCGTTAACTTTGAACGAATGAAATTCGAAAATTTGCTTGGTATGCGTGTACGATTTGATTGTGGCTAAATTTTAAGATTCCATGTATAACGAGATAACGGCCACAAGAGTAACCATGAGCGAATGTGACAAGAGTTTGATTCACGTTGTACTTGTGGTGTACGAAAATAACCATAGATTTCGAGTATTAGGGCAAGGCAGAAAATGTATGCCATCCACTAAAGATAAATATAAAATGTTCTTGCACCCTACATACGTGTGACCATCACATACATAATCTTTAAATAATTGGTATCTAGAGCACCCGCCTGATCTCTAAGCAGCAGCAGCACCATCACCACCATCGGCAGCAGAAACACACTAAACCTTAACCAAAGACACAACTATGTATGTATTCGGAATCCCACAGCTATTGGTGGTTGATGCCAAAGCCAAAGTAGCATCACCAAGTTAAAACTCAACGTACTTTTATGATGCAAAGAAGTCAAGAAATAACCCACACAGCAAATATAGCAGGGATGACATCATTTCACTTCCATCCTCTACTACATTACCTTCAACCACCATAGCATTCCTGCAAGGGTTATCCATCCTACAATCGTCTTTATGAAAAACATTGAAATTCAAATACAACTGCGAGAAAATTAAGATCTTTGCTATGTACATCAGGAATTACTCACTAGTCAGAGCATCCAAACCTTGTGAATGCATGGTTGGTTGTGTATACATGTAATACATAGATATATAGGCACAGTTCTATTTTTACGTAATCATCTTTCAACGAGTAACGTAAACATGTCTGTGTTTATGGCTACACCTATATACCCACAACCAAAGAACATTGTACCTTCTCAAGCCAATCACTTTTCTGTCCTGCAAATGCAAACTACAGACGTTATCCTGTTCACCTTTAAATAGCTGCCGGTTGACAACGACTGACGACTGAACTTCACGTTTCTGGCATGTTTCATAACATGGCCACCAAAAAATTTGGCAAAGTAAAACTCGTTCATTTTTAACTGCTCTACCTGCCTCAAACCTCAAAGTGTTACCGATACATGTAGAATACTTTCCAAATTACATATGTATTTCTCAATACTTTTCATTTCATACTTGTTCAATTATTACTTTCGTGAAGTTATTAATTCAGAGACCATTATTCGCATAAAATGGGTATCATGCAAAGCATTCACATCACAGTTCAAATCCACTCGTATCTGTATGTATCGAAGGACGAAGGGTATGAATAGTAGATTAGTTTAAGTTACTGGCCGAGTTCATCGTAATTTAAACAAGGAGGTTACAAGGAAACCAGATGGATCTCATTAGATACCAACTCAAACACCTATGGTATGTGTAAAAGCTAACTCCAAAAATGAGATAAAGATGTGTGTAATGATGAAAAGACCAACTTTGCCAAAAATTATTGGCCTACACAACACACGTGTAGTACATTCGCATCCCCAGCTCAACCACCCATATTATCAGCATTTATGAGTGAGGAGTAGCTTTGAAGTATCGGAGAAGCGAAGTGCAAGTGAGTTCATATCCTTAATTATGTCTACATACATAACGTCAAACCCATATACTACGAAAATACATACAAACGCCATCAAAGATCAACATAATTTAGACCCTCGTGCACTGACAATGAAGTCAAAGCCAAGTTATAGTAATTATAATGAGCATGAGGTAAAAACATTGGCTAGAGTGGAGTAAATGTGCATCTTGAGGACATAAAATCCCTACAAATATAATACGAAGACGAGTCCAAAAAATAAGTAGCATCGTAGTTTTGAACGTACAAAGAGATACAATCACGGAGAGGGAAGACGATGGAATCCCATTCTTAATCTATTTTTTCATTCACGTCACCTTCACGCCTTTGGGTTCGAATTTCGCCTTGGAACTGGCAAAAAAGGTCGATTCTGACCTTGAGAGTGTGCATGAATACTTGTGGCAATAGCAAACCTATTGTATTATGCAGAGAGAGGGAGAAATAATAAAGAGTGAAACTCAAGTTATGAACATGCATTTATCCACAAGCTGTGTATCCGCACCACTTGCATGTTGGTGTTGGTTGGTTGGATGGTTAATGCACACTGTGGGCATATAAGACGACTTCAAGATTGGAAATTATAGTGTAGTAAGTAGCAGTCATGCAGGGTATACAAAGGAGATTTTTCCGTATTTAAATCCACTCACTAATACATACATGTACTGCATACATGTTCCTCCGTCTCTCAAGTTGCGCTGCTAGACAACAACAATCTACTTGTATGGAATACCTTTGTCAAACATCCTAGCAACGGCAACAGCGCTCAGGTAAATAGGAAGGTAAGAGCATGTATAGCTTAATGATGCAATGTATATACAAGTATATATTTATATATATACATATAATTATGAAGTATGTCCATATTTCGCTATCAAACTGTTCGCAATCCAACCACAACATTTTCCATCAGAAGTAGCAAAGACATCTTAGGTTTTAAAAAAGTTCTCCAATCATCATTATCATCCGGCATTGCATTGCAAAGCGTAGCTTTTAAGACTTGAAATCAGTCGTATCAGGATATACATACGGCATACAGTTTGCTGTGAGGTAAGCATTTCAATCTCAATCTCATTGTTCGTCATTGTCGCGGTTATTACGGCTCGCAGAGGAGCAGAGTGGCAGAGAAGCAGAGAAGAGAACATGCAACCCTCATGCAGGAAGATGGGTTCAAAGCATTCGTCTCCCTCCATCTCCAACCCTTTCTTTTTTATACTGAATTCTTGAATTTCTCATTTCTTTTCAATTTCAGCTCTAGCTCCTACAGCAGATGGAATAATTATCCTGAGCCAAACCATAAGCTGAAAAGTCGCTACGCTTTTGTGCCTACCTGCATGATTACAGAATAATTCGATATGTATACGCCTACTAATTAATGGACAACTAGTTCTATACTCTTGTATAGTAGTTTTCGCTTTGTCTCATCCTAATACTTTCCTGATGTTCTACTACATATACCTTGACCTTGTAGGTGCACAATATGTACGTGCCACTGATACACCATAAGACATTATCAAAGTCTTTGAGTACTAGAGTGATTATGCATGCTAATTCCATTAAATACATTCTAATGATATCCACATCTACCCCGATTCATCCCTCAAACATTGAATTCTGATTCGAGAACAGTTATTCCCCGGTCACTTACTTCCCTGCACTTCACACTGAGGGTAAAGGAATAAATATAGCAAAAAGGCTGGGAGAAAAAGTTCGAGTACTATTGAATCCTATCCTTGTTCAATACTATAGGGACTAGGTATACCTTACTACCTCTTGTCAGTTCTAGTCTAGTACAATGCAATGGCTGAAGAAGCAAACAATCTTACTCTCGCTATTTCCGACTAGGAGTAATAACATAGTGTATTTAAATTGGTATGTGGGAGAGATGTACTATTTGAAAACCTCGTTGTCGTTCCCCTTGTTTCAATTGAAATCAGGGGGCCTATATAACTCCTTTCTGCTCCATTTCCACAATTTGAAACACAACATTTCAAAGATGCTCCACAGAATGCACAGAATTCGTTTCATGTTCCCGTATCCGCACACAACGAGAACAAGGTGTATGTGGAAGAAGATAGTCTCGACGCTAGACGTTCCCAACCCCTTTCCTTGACTTGAACGTAAGAAGAGAGACGCATATTGTTCAAATGCCAAGACTAACAACAAAAGAAAAGACCGACTGCAAGACCAGATTAAACTCACCAACGCATGACATATTCATAAACCTTCACACATTGCAAAGTATTTTTTTTAAACAGGAGTCAAAGCGCCATTGGTCGACTTTGAGGACTTTGACGAGATATGAACAATGCTATATAGGTATATATACTACTATCTAATACAACTAACTGCATATCTGCATAGCACTGCAGACGTTCGTATTGTACAAAGGAATTAAATTAAAGAAAAGATGGCAGTTTATTTTCAGACTTTTTTTCTAAATATTACAACTTCGCGGTTAAATGGGCACTAAATGGTAACATGTGTACCTTCAGTTTACGCGAATCCGAGGAATGCACCATCTACTATGAGTACAAAAGTAATCGCAGTAAGTATTGTTATTCTTCGTGTGTAATTTAGACTTGCGGGTGGATGATCCCTTTACATTATGCAAATCGTCCGATGATGTATTGTTATACTTATGCATCCCACGGCAACATGGCAATGAATACCAGAAACATTATGTGCTCCTGACGTGCTACTAGTCGATTAATAGACTAGAGATCCAAAAGAAAACAATATTGAAATTTATACGTGTGATGCAATTTTGCCAGTCGTGCTTCAACCAAGAACTTGATGCGAGCAATACCGTTGAAAATAGGGCAACGGGCAAAATAGGCGTCATGCGATCTCTTTCCTTTCATCCGCTGCTCCACTTTGTACCCAAGCATAACTATATGGTAATGGTGATAGCTATATCATCCTCTCATTTGCATTTCATTTTATCCTTCCAATGCCAAAGTCAAAACATGAGATAGTGAAACGTAAATCCGCTTTCCCTTTCGTCTGTCATCATCTTTTGTATACAACCGACTGTGTACATACGAACACGCTTATAGAATGGTGCAGGAGGAGAATGCGAACCAACTCAAGTTAGATTATGTTGATTGTTTTCAATTATTTTTCAACGAATGTAGGTATTGCAATAGCACTATTACTATTATCGATCAATGCTAGTGAATGTCACTGCCTTTTCCTACGTATCTTACAGATGATCTTTTGCTTTCAACTCAACTTCACGTCTGGCAATGAAACCTTCAAGTGCAAGAAAGGTGTTTATAATATTGCAATCTCAAGTTTAACGAGCTAGTTTCCAGACTACAACCACGATACGACAGTATTCATTTTCATATCATCAATGTAGGTACATGACAAAAAATATACTTTACAAGGCATCCCATCGCATCACATCCCATCGAGACAAGTCTGGGCATAATTCCACAACCATGCAATATGTGTCTAGGAGCCAAGTATCTTGTGGCTGAGTGACGAAATAGTCGCATTTTAGTCCAAGTCAGTACAAAGCACAGCTTGTTTCTACGTGTCCCATAGGTACCTATTTACTTTATGCTAAAAGACTTTATCTGATGGGTTAAACAACTTATGTAAGCACTTTATACCTTCATGCCCGTGAATTTTTTGTCTCAATAATAAATGTCTGCCCCGCAAACCATACCGCCACCATGAATTTGTTACAACTTTCCCCAGCATACCAGCTATTTCTATGTCCATACCTCAGCGTAGTATTCATGCCAAGGCATTATCGTTGCGAACATCGCGTCAGCTTGCAGTCTCTGCAGAAGGGATACCAGAAATGGAGCTTTTTGCATAAACTTGAAAGCATGCGTTTATGCATTTTCACTGAATAAGGTCAATATATAGTTGTGTATTTCTTGTATTCAATTACACAACTGCGCTTACGTACGTACATGTACATCTTCGTTAGCATTAAAGTAGGTACTTATATGCAAATTTAGATACGGGGTAAAAACAATTTATCAAACATAACATATGCATGACAAAAGTTTTGGACAAGTTTCTAAATTGCTTCCATGGCTACTGCTACAATCTATGGTAAGCCACCACGATGGCTTGCCTTTGCTTTCACTGTCTTCCACTACTGGTACCGGTACCGGTACACCGACTTTTATTAATCAATCAAAATATATTATTCATCAACGTATACCGAGCGTTCTCTATCCGCGGGTAAGCCAAGATTGCGACGTGAAGCTTACTGCATGATAAAAAAAACTTCCAGGATTACTGAACGAGTGAGTTGAGTGAACGATTCCATGGGTTTAATCAGCCGACATTCTTGTTGTTTTAACATACATTACATGATTTAACATGATTGCAATACTTAGTGCAGCAACACCAAAAAGTGCGAGAGCGATTATGGGATCAAGACTAGTGCTCAAGTTAATGTCTAATTCAATCTGCAGTAGCCGTCGTAGTCGTCGCAGTCGCAACAGAACCTTGATAATCAAAATGAAAACGTTGAGCACATATGTACAAGGAGCTTACATACATTCCCCTGACTTCCAGTGCAGCCAGATTTGCATCAAAGTGGGAGAGCCAATATATCAGCATCAATGACTATCAAATGCTATTAGCATTGCGCATTGTTATTCTTAATTGGATTTATTATTAGACCTACAATAAAAAATGCTGACAAAATATATACGTAGTGCACAGCCTTGTCAGTTGAACGAACGGGACAGGCAGCGTGTTCTGAACCATGCTGTGTGCAACGAACATGTAACCGTCAGTTTACCAACCTACACACTGACTTTCGAATGGCAGAAAGCCTTGATTTAAATGGTTTAATTGCTTGACAGAATTTGTTTCCTCTAATTCAGGGTAAAACAACGAACGCTTAGGTTGTATACTCAGCTCCGCGTACACCAATCAATACACTTTTTTTATTCCGAATTGCATTCACACTTGCTTTGTAAAAATACTAGGAACAAGATTATCACTCGGGATTCCAGTACGTAAGGTAATCAGTTATCAAAAAATCAAAGTTAAATAAAATAGCAATGTAGGTACATATAAGTAAAGTTCTACTCCTCCTCCTCCTCCTCCTCCTCCTCCTTAATCTCTGTGCTGTTTTCATATACCTAGATGGTTCGGATAAATGAATTAATAAACTCAAAATGTCAAAATAAACGGCAGCGCTCCTCAACTTGCACGCAGATTTTATGGCTCTCTTGAATAATGCCCTTTGTAATGTAGACACACATCTGATTTCTGTTCAAATTCAAGTATACTAATATAGTCACAAACCCGTGTTTCTGATTTACGGACTTCTCTGGCTTTAAAGATATTCTCCAATTGACTCTTACAGAGTTGTTTACGTACCTACTAATACCACTAACCTTAAGAGGAAGGAGAGAAGCGTCGAGATGCCATTCAACCTCCTATTGTGTACGTTAGTACCTACTTCGTAACACCCCAATATTGACTTACGAAATCCCAGCAAGGTTGTACAATCATTCAGATTAATCACCAAACCATTCAAAACACAAGCATGCACTAAAGTCTGAACGCTGAACACTGCATGAGAAAACCAAAACGACGTACCTACATACGTATGCAAAGCGGCGATTCATCATTTGAAAACAATGTTGACATTGTGGATTGCAATACGTAACGAAGGAGAGCATAGGATAAACGAAACAAAACACAATCAAGAGTAAACCATGAAAGTGAAATATTCCACATCTAGGTACACATATGCACCCACATCGATAACATTTAGCCAATTCAATCAGTCTGCATACATGTCTGAGCAAGCAAGGCAAGTTTTAAGTAGTGCTAATTATTCCTCTCAACTAAGCCCAACTTAGCAATTATTTCGAGCGTAAGTCAGAACGATTTCCGTTCAAGGGATATGCATCACATCACGTCACTGTGTATCAGGATAAACCAATCCAATCCACCTACACCTACAACCTAACAATTTTATTCTGTACCAAACTTAAAACCATGAAGAAGGCGAAGGCGTGTGCACCTAATAATTGCTGAGGACAAAAAATTTGATTTAAATAGTAGTCAACAGCAAGAGCACGAAACATCGTATGTACAGACCTTTCATTTGGAGGACGATGCCGTATGAAAAATGTGCTTGCTTACATACATAAATATATGTGGGTACCTATCTCGTGGCAACAATATTAATTTGAAACGCATATAACAACCGATAGTTATATCACAATCAGAATCAATGCTGATGCCAAAAATGCATAAGACTGGAGAATAAGTTCTAACCCCTACCAGCTAAGCGAATGTAATTCCTTCAACACATATTATGCTATTTTCGAAGTATTTTCACGAAGCTGCTTCCATTAGGCACTCCGAGTATGAAAGGAGTCCGATACTTACGAGTATAATTTCATTGCCCCCAACGAAAACCCCAAACAGCAAGTAGCAAAACGCAAATTTCATAACGCCACAAAACTGCATTGTCATTACCCTGTGGATGGGAAATAGAATAAATTTATTCAGAACTTCCGGTCATAATTTTAGTGCTACTCGTCATGCAGAAAATTCGAATTCGAAATTACTATCCAAACTAAAATTAGGCATACATTCGTTTTGCAACGACTGAAGCCAGAACAGCCACAAACTAACAGCTTACTCAACACATCTTTGACGAGGAAATTTCCTCGTAAAACCCCGGTACAAAATGTCGAGCCAAATAACTTACAATGACCTAAGACCTACGAGTATACCCAAGTTTCCTTCAGCCTTCGAATCTAAAACAACGAACCCACTTGCACTTAGAATCAAAGGGTCCCACCATACCTAATTACTTAAACCATGAGTCGCAGCAGTAGACAAAAAAACTGGAAGCTATACGAACGAACTCAGTTGAAATTCTCCTGCATCGTTCATTTCTTAGTAAATTATGGCATCCATAAACTTGGAACTTACTTACATGATGTTTCATGATCTAGAAGAGAGATAAAAATACATTAAGTAATCTGATTTCTGATGCTCTAAATGCCTTCATTAGACGTTCCTGCTGTTTGTCAATTGTAAAAAGTGGGAGGAGGTATATGTGAAATTTATTTAAAACTAATGTAAACTGAATAATTATATTGCTCATGAACAGATAGTCTTACAAACGGTCTGAAGTAGAAGTAACCTCTAAATCAGAAATCACCAAGGCAGAAACCACATTGTCTCCAGACTTCATATTATTCTTATTCAACCATAATTTCTACTTGAGGCAATAAAATCTCATCGGGATTTTTACCCAACTAACTAAGACTTTGGAAGTGCAATTATTCCCTTCTCCATATGCATTCAAGTTATAACCACAACCACGACATGATGATTCGAGATTGCATTTAAGTATCGTATTTATGTCCATAGTAAATTTCCTTAGCCTAAGTAAGCTGAACATGTCTATGTACCTACTTACGTCATGCAAGCCCGTCCGCCTAAACAGGAGCAAAAGAAGACTGCAGAACAACATCACTGAGCCATTAAGCTCTGAAACTTGTAAGATTTCTTGAACATTTACGAGTACCTAAATTCTTAAAACAACGACTTCTGTGAAATCATTGCTTAAGTAAGTTGGCTTACTCTTATTGTCTGTACTTACAGGACACAATGAACTTTTGTCTACGAGAAATGACTAGCGTGACAGCTGAGAAATTTCATTACGTCTTTCGTCTAGTAAATGGAATAATATAGGCTGTAATAATTTTACTTTTGAGTCTTAGAAGAATATTTGAATTCTGGACACATATTGAACATTGATTGATAGATTTTTTGTAGGCATCATGTTTATCCGGAATGAACTCCAGGCATAAAGACAAAACCCAAACACTGTGGGCAAAGAAAATAAACTGAACGCCATATCTCTCTGCATTCTCCAGATTCATTCACTTCCCAAACGTCTATACAGGTGCGGGTTGTTTCAGGGAAAACGCAAACACAAGCACCTTACGTAGGATGTCGTTTACCCAATGAATCCCATCACTTCTCTCAAGTAGAAACATGAATGCACTTGTTTGCTTAACCGTACAACAGAATCGCAAACCCTGTCTGTAATAACAACACAGTTCAAACATTTTAGTCACTTCTTGCTGGACTATTGGACACGATTCGGAGCTATTCTTGCTATGTAAGCATTTTTGTACTACCCAATAATAATACTTCGGTAAGAATCCAAACATTTGAAGCAAATATTATTTCCCCTTAAGAAAATCTCTGATACTTTTCCAGCAAGCAAATGTCCAAAATTGCCGACTCGAGACTGGAGAAATGCGTCCATGTACATACACAAGTGTTCATTAGAAAATATCCCAGAGACGTAAAATCCCAGCGACAATTTATTTACTCATGAATTGAAACCTTTTATGGTCCAATAATACCTTAGTTCTTTCGAGGCAGAATAAAGTCGTATTCATTTCTTTCTTACCAATGTAGGCGTCTTTACACCACGATAACCTTTACAAGTCTTTACTGATTTTGTCTTTAGGAAAATTGTAAAAATAAAATAAATGTCCGCCTGTGAACTTCAAAACGATTTCTTGCATTTTATAGAATATTTTATACGACGATTGCTCGTAAAATGCTTTCATCTGCCTTTCCTTTCGCAGCTTTGACTCAGTCATAAATGTGAACATACTGTTATCTTTACTTCAGCTACTCAAGTGTGTATCTTTCTAGTTTCTCGAAATTCAAATAATTACGATATTCGTCATTATCCCTTGGCTTTGGCTTGTTACACATTCACATCTAATCTTTCTAACCTACATATTTTTTTCCCTTCATTTTATTATTGCTATAAACTGTTTCAAGTTGCTTCCTCAGCTTAGTGAGGTCAGGAAGTTCAAGTTTAGTCTACGAAGTCAATCGATAACATGAACGACATGAGTATGTACACCGCCGCTAAGCAAATGATCTAAAAGTAAAAAGGTTATGAAACTTAATGAAAGTTTACTCCATACAGAATGATTGAACTGTTTTTATTTTTTATGATTCGACAGTATGTATTTAATCTTAGATAATTCATTCTTGTCCAATCTATACTGTGTATAATTGTATTAAGAGATCAAAAAACTTTTTACATTCCTGCAAGCCGTACAAATTTCCTTAATCGGTGAATACGCTGGAACAATATAAATGTACATAGCGCGTCATACCACACTCTTCCGATTGCATATCTATATGCTCCAAATATCTATCTTGATCTCCCTATGTATAGGTATATGCCAGTTGTCGAATTATTTTTGTTCATGAATTTCTTTTTAAGGTCCATGCTAAAATTATGTTGTGCAGTGGAACCTTGAATTTATGATTTTGTTTCTTGTGCTGTTTGCAGTCTAAGAAAGTACAACAAAATGAAACTCACATCGAAAGGTCAGTAAGTTGGTCATCACAGGTTCCTGACCTGAATACCCTTGAGATACGAATGAAACACGAAATGCCTGATAGCAAACAAACTATAATTATAACTAACAAGTTTCAACCTAAAAGTTTCTTGAGTTTGTTTCATTCCTTCGTGATTGCAATTCAATGAAAATCTGTCGTATTCATTTCGAAATACCTTCTTAATGCGAAACTGCTTGGATAATGCACTTTTCTGCTAAGCACACAAGAGCTGGCACAGCACTTGAAAAAAAGGTAAAGAACATATTCCTATGATAATACGTGTTATTATTATATGGCCAGATTGTATGTTGCTCTGCACTTAAATAACTAGAATGATGCTTTATTAGTGATAAGAAAAATATAACTGAGTCAATTTCCCGTGTAGCTACTTTCGAGCAAATCATACGACATTGTAAGTATGACATTTGAACAACAGTGTGTAGAAGCGCTAGAAATATCTACATAAGGATAAGCTTTCAAATCAACCATATTTCCTTCAAAGTAAAAAATTCTCAAAACCTCTTTCTATTAGTTGGCTGTACTAAAAGATTCAAGTTTTACGACGGTTCTCATAAAATCTTTGTTCTTGTACATGGAAATGACGTTGCATTTAGTTAAAATGACTTACGGTTGATATTACCCCTGGAACTCCAATGATTATGTGACCCTTGAATGATAGCTGTCACACTCATCATTGGCTTCTCCTTCTTCATTTTGAGTACTGTACTGTTGGTGTCCTGTACACGCTTTGAGAATAAGGTACTTGGTTGATGGTACATTTGATCTTCGAATTTTCTCTCGAAGAGATTCATTCATTCAGAAATTACAATAGTGTATTCCAGAAGTGTATTTCCAAGGCTGACGAGCAAAACCTTCTCGAAGATGGCAATTGAAGATAAACCACCGAAAATCAACCGGCAACGTAATGTTTTCGAAACCAAAACTACTCTAACCTTTTCATAGTACAACTTACAATTCTACTGACTGTTAAATAATTTCGTGTGACTTGACGCAGCACAGTAATGAAGATGCAATAATTGCATTTAAAATGGTCAATTAGGAATATTTCATTTACGTTCAAATGAATGTTGGTAGACTATTTTGATGTTATCTTTGCAAAGTCCGCAAATAAATGTCTGATACTACTATCAGACACATCACAATGTTTGTTACCGCGTCCCAAACAATTTCTGCATCACAGAATAATGCACATTTGAATCCAATATTCGTCTAAAACCCAGTCGTTCAACGCTATCAATAAAATATAGTGACATACACGGCATGTACGTCAATGTTTATACTTATTTTTATTTTTATATCGTATTTACTACACTTTCTGCTTGCGAGTGTGAAAATAGTTAACGGGTACTTGAATAAACTAGCAATCGAAATGTATCACGTGTATGATTTATCAATTCTATCGGTTGCAGCACCAGGTCGTGTGTATAGTTCGTAGGTAGTTATATTACGAAAAACTAGTCATTTAGAAATCTCAGACCGGAAGATAACTTTTCACTTTCGTAAGTAAGGTTCAGGTACAATGTGAATTCAGTCCATGACAAGAGACTTAATTAATTATCGAAAAATGTTACAATGGACGCTACTAAAATACTAAATTGTATCTCAATTATGCAGGAACTATTAGCTATAGCATCGGCGGCAAATCAGTCAGCAGATACAGCGATTCGGGGGACTGTGTATGGTAAAAAATTGTTACGGAAGTTAACGTGGTCCATTTATACCAACTCATTCCTACAATGCGTTGAAATTCTAAGAGTTTTTGAACAAGTCAGCTGATGAACTGCGTATCGCAATCGCAAGTAAATTTAATTTCCGATTCTTTTTTTTCTTGAGAAAGTTTCCAATGGTGCCAACATGGACAATGTGGTCATAAAAATAGGGTTCTTATTTGCATTTCAGCAAATAACAATGTACTATCAACCCAGTCAGTGATGAAACAAAACACAAACTGAGCTCTTAGCTCCAAGTTAGTTCAATATATACGAAAACAGATGATTAAAAATCAAGGGAAAGTTAGGAATTTATTTTGCTGGTGGTTATACGACAAAACTCCACTTTACGCTTTGACTTGATTAAAAATGGTCGGCGAAAATAGTTGGGGTAAACTTGAGTTTCAAAAATAATGCGACTTCGACGAGATAACCCACGCAACACAGATAATGTGAGAATTCTTGATAATTAATCGGTCACCGCTATCAGTTCAATCAACACACGAAGGAAAATGAACCTTAGGGAAATGAATAACACTCATTGAGATGAGAGCAAACGTAGTAAATCTTGACGCAGACACTTGTTTTCTAATACAGCTGAGTGGGAAGAGACGGTATTTAGATATCCAGAGTAATGATTGAAAAAATACCAGTGTTTCGATTAAGTATGAAGTGCTCCAATTACGTAATTGTATGTGGATCACTGCGAGAAAGAATAACTCGAAAGACAATGCAGACACACCGAAATGATTTTACTATTTGTTTAGACTTGCACTGCAATATAATATTCAAATGTGTTGGAACAAATGTCGTACAATAACTTTGAGAAGGGCATGTAAATCCAGATGGTTTCAGGTGTAGGTTTACTTTCCAGGTGTAGCAGAAGAAAATAGAGCCGGTGAAAGAGGAATAAATATCTGGTAATATCGGCGAAGCACGTGGACTCGAAACGTATTAATGGGAATAATTGCCGAAATAATGAATGAGAAAGTTACTCAGTTACTTGTAACACAATAGAATACTTATGCAAACTCTAAAAATCGTTTGATGCTCATGGTGAGGACAGCAGACTGCAAAGAGCTCTGAACGGTAACGTGGTTACACATTTGGTTTGGTTTCGTTTAGTTAAACTGGGCGAAAGAATACTCACCAAACACGACCTACAACAACTGAAGCAAGTTGGACGTTAGGACTTTCTACTAGTAACAACGAATAGTGTGACCGTGTAGGCCGGCAGTGCCTGTGATGATGATGATGACGATGACGCCGAAGCTTCAAGTCTTTTGAATGCCAACTTTTTTCCCCTCAAAAGACGTTTCGTATCCAAACAAGTACGCTACGATGCGTGAGTAGTATGAGCGTGAGTACCTACGAGATGAACATATTATAGTATGTAGCCTTACTTTGAATAGCTTTGGACGACGTTAAAGTTCTTCCACTACAGATACTACCAAGCGTCTCCAATACTATACACATCTCTCGAGGGAACTGAAACAACCTCGTGCCTCTCTGGAGAACCGCACTCAACCCTCCTGAACAGTTCACATGCTCTGGCAAATTTCTCATCGCAAATCGCGATTGCGACTGTCTGTAGTTTGTGTAGTAATTCCATTGCTGATTAGCAACTTGTACCTACACATTCAGAGACTCAGTTAAGGCTTACCTATCGACATCGAAAGTACGTACGACACCCATTCACCCTGTATAATGAACTGTGCAATTGTGCACTGTGCTCTGCACCACACTGGGTTAGTCACGTAATAGTAGTAGGTAAGTATCGAGTACACAGTATTCAAGCCTGAACTGAACCACCAAGCCACCAACCACCTTAGAGCGTCTATAGAAATCGCAACTCAAGTTCTCGCTCTGTCATAGCTATATACTACACAGTGCACACTAACACACTGTGTGTATACATCCATATCTGCTTAATGTATTTTGGAACTACAGGCCGTTGTTCGCTCAAATGGATAAATAATATCCGTGCAAAGTTCCCAACCAAAGTCGAGTTGGCTGAACTAAACCAACGACGACTCCAAAGCAGCCTTTACATTACATATTTATCTACACCTACAATCGACACAGCCAAATGTATGCCTCTAGGATGTCCAATGTTATACTCAGGTATGATGCTGAAGAAGCTTTTTTATGCATGCTTTGACTCCAACTCTACCTCTACCATTCAGCCATGATTAATAATACTCTCGTTTATCGCTTTTATCTACCTATGTCTGTACTTGCTCAACGCTCTGAATAGTTGAATAGTAGAATAGTATATACATACGCAGCATTCGTATGTTGTACAAGCCTATCCAATCTACAGGGCTGACCTTGAGCTTTTTCGCACATGAGATTTTTAAGGGAATTTCTCCTCTGGCTATTTGCAATTATTATCAGTGTTACCACAGGGCATGTGGGAGGGGAATAGGTGGCTGCATGCGGTTTGACTCTGATTTTGTTTGGGCTTCGTCATTCAAGTAAGTCATTTGCACGACACGACATTTCATATCAGTGCTTTTTGCAATTACATTCTCAGCCTGCAGATTTTCTGTCGTTTCGTTAATCTTTTAACCTCAAGATTGGTTCAACCAAATTAGTAAGAATGCGACCTCCAAGTATGTATGGCGTGTTTACCAATTTCAACGATCAACAGAGCTTATTTTATATTTAGCAACCTTTGACTAACACGAGCTATTTTATTGTTCCCATCATATATACTGCATATGAGTATGAAGTACATCGATACGTTGTAAAATCTGCTTCCTCTGCTATGGCGTCAACCTGTCCCAAGCCCAAGCCATGGAATATTCAATACCAAAAGCCAAGTGTACCATATGCACTTACTACGGTTACTTATTGTTTCTGTAATTCTGCACGCCTTCGTTACCTGCTAAGAGCGCTTAGCACTGGTGTAACCTTTACCTCGTTTTATAACTGAGTAACTTGTCAATTCAAGGATATGACATAATAATATATATACTCTGAGACGATTTGCTGGTCTGAAAACGTAAAGCTGATGACTCGACCTGACTCACATTACGTACGAAAACCACTTCAGACGACGTTATCGTTGGTACAATATCAAGCCATTAACTTGCACTGAAATATCATTTTCATTTGAAATCGATACAAAAAAGGAGTAATGGATAGCACATGTAGTTAGCAGGGTACGAGGACCTTATTTAGGTCACCCTAACATAAGTTCGTAAGTGGCAAATGAATGAGCTATAGGGTTTGTCAACACGACAAACTTTGAGATGATTCTGCAGATCGTGCTTGTAACCCATGTCATTGAGATCGCAACATCTGTTTTCAGCTGTTCGCGAACTTTTTGATCTGCTCTTTGACGTTCTCTTGATACCCTTAATGTTGCCGTGGCTAGGAATAATTAGTCGTGGTAATGACTAATGAAGTAACCACGAAACATCAAGCATCACAAGTACATGGCAGTGGTAAAAAGTAAGGGCCATTGTCATAGGGGTGGAAAATACTGAAGGTGATTCGACTCTAACACGAATGTACAGTGCTCACATTTTTCTCAATTTTCATTTTCCTTTTTATTCATTTACCTGTTTCCATTTACCTCCATCATAAGGTGTAGATTATTTTTCCATGAGATGAACACCATTCTTTGAAAGACCATTTGTTTCGACTCGATCTATTGTTGTTTGCACAATAAGTCTTAACCAAGACTTAATGAATAAAGTTCGTGTCTGGTATGTATATTCTTTGTCAGTAATGTCAGTACCAACGGCTTGGCACGTGTTCCATGATTAGACTATTTGTTCGGTGTACTCGTCGGCATATTATTGCAGCAATGTGGCAATTATCTTGTGCAACTCTCAGATCAATTGCTGTTTTATCTCTCAAACTTGGGCTTCGACTTGTACAAGTTTTTGAACTTTTCAGTATCTCTACCTAGACAGTTCAAGAAAAAGAATTAAGCGTGTTCATTATTGCAGTGTCAATAAAATTCCTGATGTTTTAATGGTTAGTGCTGGATGGAATTACCATTACAGGAATCAAATACGCAAATGCGTGCAGCGATAACACTCTGACACCAACCGTAGTAAGTACTGTCTACAAAAGGAACACATTTCGAACTTAAAAGTGAGCACAGGTATTTCAAGTTTAATGTGTTACTATTTAACTGGTCCACGAGACAGGTAAGGTTGATGCTTAAACGTACCACTGCACCCAAAAATCAACGAACTCATCCTCATCCAAAGTCATTACCTGAATTCCGTCTGCGGCAACGCAAATCTAAGATCCATAGTATCAGAACAAACACATCATTTCCACAAAAAAAACAAACACGTGGCATTCACTAGTGGGGTACATACATGTATTCACAACAGAAATGAAAAATAAATAGATATCTAACTAGTATGAACCATATCGTGTGCCTAATAATCTAGGAATTTTATACCTACTCACGATTCTTTGTAGTTCAAATGTGAAAATAAATACCTCTAATACAGATTTTGTAGTTTTACACACAGTGCACTAGCAAAGAAAAGGAGATGGGCCAGGAACAGATTCAATTAAATCCAGTATCATGGCCTCGTGATCCATGAATCGAGATAACGCAGACCCGTACTTACGATGCATGTCTAATTAAATTTATTTTGACTAGGTTTTATTGCACCCTTTATTTTTCAAATAGCTATCGTCAAAAATTCAATCTCTATAAGAAAATGGATATTTTCTGAATCCAAAATTAAAGTTTAATCTCACATTTCCAAGTCCAATATCCTCCTCGTTCAAATACGAAAACCATCACAGCACAACATTTGCAATGCATATTAGAAGAATTTTATTACAAAAATATAGGAATCTGATAACTT